>PVKS010004911.1:0-89199 GCA_004027875.1 Aplodontia rufa | reverse complement strand
TAGCCTAAAGAGCTATCCCCCCCACCCCTTACTCTGAAAGTCATTCAATTTGAGGATTTGTTAGGTCAGCTGTCTGTTCTACTGCTTCCCCATAAATTTTAGCTTTTTAAATTTTTCAATCGCTCCCTTCCTGTCTCTCTTTCTCTTTAGCATGTAGCTATGCTAATTTAGAACAAAAGCAAAATCTACTCCTTATCACTTTATTTCTCTTTCTTGTCACTGCTGGCTCAAAGAAACATTGGCAACTTTTATTACCATATTGTCATTCAATAAATATTCATTTAACCACAACTGAGGATCTAAAATGTGTCAATTACTTACTATTGTGGTGTGACTGACTGTTGTTGCCCTCCAAAATTCAAATGATGAAGCCTTACCTCCCAGTGTGTTGGAAACTTTGGGAAGTAATTAGAGTTAGATGGGCTCCTGAGTGAGGCTCTGCCCTTATAACAAGAGACAATAGAAAACCTGCTCTTTCATAACAAGAGACAATAGAAAACCTGCTCTTTCTCCCCCTCCCTTTTGTGAGAGCATATAGTAAGATGGTCACTTACAAATCAAGAGAGCTCAGAATGAAACCTACCTTGCCAAAGCCTTAATCTTAGACTGCCCAGCCTCCAGAACTGTGAGAAATGAAGTTCTGTTATAGCCCAAGGAGTTAGTAGTTGAATAAATTCACATCATATTTATTCCTAAACTCATTGCAAATCTGTACCTTCTTCCTCTACCACCATATCTGAATGGCCTTCATTTAGGTACACTGATTATGTCCTAAATATTAAGTACAATGGGAACATTTCTTATTTCTATTGTCTTCTGGTGTTTGTGGTATTTGAAACTGTTGACAGCTTCCACTTTCTTATGATTTTCTCCCCACAGTTATTCAAGAACATCTTTCTCTGCCACCTTCATTGCTGACTATCCAGTCTCATCTTATGTCTCCTTCAAGAGCTTCTCTTCCTTGGTTCTCCCTAGCATTCCCTGCTTAGTTCTCATCTGTTGCTATTCATTGGCTTTAGGTGATTTCATGTACTGCCAAGATTTCTCCAAAAAAGAATTTGATGACTTTGAAACTTTTATTTCTAGTCCAAGTCTTTCCTCTGACCTCTCTCCTCACACTCAGTTACCTATTGAATGCCTTTCTATTGTCTCTTGTTATAAGGGCAGAGCCTCACTCTCATGAGTACACAGACTTGTCAAATTCAACATATATGAGAATTAATTTGCTGTCTTTTCAACAGAATCCCCTACCCCTCCCATCCCCTTCTCACTGAATGGCTACCATTTCCAGCTACCTAACCTAGAAATTAGAGAGCTGTCTTGACTATTTTTTAACCATCTCTTCTGTAACACCCAACTAACGATCAAGTCTTATCTATATTCTATATTCTATATTTTCCCTTATACCCATTTCTTTTCTTTTTTTCTTTTTTCTTTTTTTTCTTTCTTTTTTTTTCCCTCCTACTGCCACAGACTCAATTCCAAAGGATCTTAGTTCTCTTTCCTATATTCTTGCTTTCCTCTAATCCGTACTCTTCCCCCTGCCAACAGAATACTTGTTCTTAAATATTACCTTCAGGGGTTCCCCTGCTTTCATGATTGACGATAAAGCCTTTGAGCATGGCTAGCTGGTCCTGCATGGCATCTCCTGTCTACCAATCCAGTCTTATTTCTTGACGTACTTCTCTTCTTGCCACCTCAGGCTCCAGCCACCTGCAATATATCTTGTTCCCAGAACATGACACATGGTATTTTCACCTCTGCCTTAGCACATTCTTTCGCTGTGTAACATTCTATCTTTCCTCCTTATTTGGCAACTCCTCTGCTCCTCAGAAGGCTGAGATCAGGATTTTCTTACTCTAACCCATCCACAGGATTGGTTATCCACCATGTGTACTCCCAAAACCCTCCTTGCTTCCCTCCCTTGTGTTATGAATCACCTATTGAAGAAAGTGTTTGTGTGCCTGTTGCCCTCACCAAATAGTGAATTCATGAAGAATCTCTAGCTGAGTCTCTATCTCACCTATTACAGCACCCACCTGTAATAGGTGATTGGTCATTATTTTTTGGAATGAGTTACAAAGGCATAGAGAGGGAAAGATCAAAATGGTAAAAATGTAAAGAAATTTGATATTAGATTATGCTATTTCCTCAACTGAGAACTCAGTGCATGCATGTATTTTGCCTCAGTTTCCTTATTCAGAGAGACGTAACTCATATTAGTAATGGAGACCTAGCTATTCATTGAGAATATGGGCTTGTGTGAAGTCTGAAGATCTACAGGTATCTGCGTCAATAAACCAAGATATCAGCTATGTATATAGGAAGATAACACTGCTGTAGGGAATTCTGGAGAATTAGAAGTGGTTTATGTTTTAGGATAGATTTGTGCATGTGCTTTTGTTTTATCCACAGTAATTTTGACAAATACACTTAAATGATTGAATAGAGAATGATACACAAAGTACAGCTCTATTTAAAAAATGTAGATTGAGCTGAGGCAAGGAATAATAAGAGTGATGAAATAAAGAGGTCAAAAAGAGACTTTAACAAATGATCATGGAAAGCTCACAAATACAAACTCAACTAATCTGGAACATTAGTCAGGATCTTCTCCTTATACCAAAGAGGGTTTGGGGAATTCAGATCAATATTGCCTAAGTTAACTTCTTTATCATGTATATAATTCCAAAATAATAAATAGCACTCTGCTTTGGTAAGTGATGAGAGACTGACTTGCCCAGAAAACAGTACAGATAAAATTGTTGGGACCTAGACAGTGGAGGGTTGGAGGAGAAATAATTGAGATATGATTATATGCTAGCTAATTAAAACAAGAGTCAAAGTTGATAATTGCAAATATCTTATAGAAACATTAAAGTGCATATGATATAAATATGTTTCTATTATGGTTCAAATGTAAATAAACCATCTCAAAAACTACTGCACAAGTTGGTTCCACATTCATGTGATAAAACTGGAACTCAGCTTCTGTAATTTCTTCTGGACTATTTGTTTTCAACTTCTTTTCATCTTTATTTTTAGAGAAGGTGATTGACTTGTTCAATATCATACTAGGAACAACAGTGGCGAATCTGGGGTATGAATCCAGATATCTGATTACCAATCTAGAGCTTTTATCAGAACACCACAACCTTTTTATAAACTGGAAGGAGAATGCCTTCCCCCCAAAAAAGTGGTGTTCTGAAAAATTTAAAAAATCCTATCACATTCAGTAAAATAGTTTATTTTAAAATAGAATGGTACATACAGATAGTAATAATACCAGAAATTGACTTTTATACTAAAAAAGTCATTTAATTTTCATATTTTCCTCTTATTTGTCAATCTAAACATGTGAATTTAATATGAACATAACTTCTTAAATTTTAGATGATTCAATAATTTAAGAACATCAATTCAAATATAGTTAAATATGATAAGCACATGTTAAACATTTCTTTTAAATTTTTTCCCTTAGCTTTTATGATAATGCTTGAACTACAAGATTTACTTTAGTTTGTTGAACTACAATGAGTTTCTCAGTTTAAACCTATAAATATAATAAGTATCAACAGTATGCCAGATACCTTTCTTTTAAAATTAATATATGAAGTATTTGTATTTTTGTAGCAAAATTAGTATAACTTCTTACAGTGTTCAAAAATAACCACTTTTATTTAGGAACATATTTTTGATGTGTAGAAATATTTTTTCTCTCATCTTAACACATTTATGATAACAATAAAAGAAATGTCTACAGAATCTCTTACTCAAGAAAGTGAAAGAACTTTCTGTGTGTCATTACTCCTCAATATCTTTAATGAGGACAAGCTAAGAGTAGATGTGCTGATTTCAGAGGAGTGGGGCTCCATGAGTTTTACAGAGTGCTGTGCCTTGTAAATAAAGCCCTGATAAAATCAACCACAAATTCCTCATCAAATCCCTCTTTATAGTTATTAACAGTGAATTGAAAGACACAATATTTTCAGCAAGAACTCACTGGGGATTAAGCTCTCATCAAGACCAGCTGTTCGCTTAACTGTGCAAAACTACTGACATGACATGGGTTTGTTTCATGGTTTGAGAATTTGCAGATTAATGCTCTGGATAGAAGAGTTTCCTGACCAAAGAGAAATTGTTTCCATTTTATCATGACTCTTTCATGCTGTCTTTTAGTAACTTAAAGATGTAAGAAGAATAATTTATTTTATTCTTATTAAACAAACTTGAAAAGCATTAAAAACCGTGAAAGAAGCTAACTTTCTATTTAGTTCAACCATAATAAATTTGAGGAGACTGAGGCCCAGAGAGATGAAGACTGTGCCAGCTGCAGGGCTTGAATGGCAAGCCAGCCTCCCAAGTCCCATTCATTCCCCCCCCATTACAGCAGGGCTAAGAATGGCTAACTGTATATATTATTAAAGACAGCAAAAGAAAACCATTCTTTCATTTCTCAACCCTTTCCTTTCTTTCTCCTTTCTGCAGCTTCGTTGTGTTGAAGATCTTCAGACAATTCAGGTGATCAAGATTTTAAAATATGAAAAGAAACTGGCCAAAATGTGTTTTGTGATGGTTTTCACCTTCCTGATCTGCTGGATGCCTTATATTGTGATCTGTTTCTTAGTGGCTAATGGTTATGGACAACGGGTCACTCCAACAGTATCTGTTGTTTCTAATCTCTTTGCTAAATCCAGCACTGTATATAACCCAGTTATTTATATCTTCATGATCAGAAAGGTAAGCTTTGTAGTTGATTTCACTATGGAGGAGGGGTTGGAAACTATTCAGAATACCTTCACTGATAAAAACACAAATCGAGGATTTTATTGGAAAGTAAAGGGTTGAGAAGGAAATATTGAATATTGCCAGCCAAAGAAAATAATTCTAAGATCTACCAATAAAGGTGTATATTTGGTAGGTTAAATTTTATTAAAAGTAATATGTAAATCATCAGAAAATATGTCCACTAATAACAAGAGCTATTAATACATTTAAATAATAATTATAAAGTTAATAATATATTTAAAATTTCACTGTACTATGCAAGATATACCTATTACCTTTACAAAACTTCACAAAGCAGGCACTAATCTTGTCACTTGCTTTTACTTATAGATTATGAAATGAAGGACCACAATTTCAGCAGGCAAATTTTAAATGGTTTCAGTAACAATTGTTTGTTGTACCCTTTCAACCGATGGATTTTAGATGACTGCTTTTAAATATTAATATGTGTATAGCACATCTGAAAATGTTGTAAAAAATGCATATATTGATTAAGTATGTCTGGGTGCCCAATATTCTGCATTTCCAACAAGCTCCCAAATAATCCTGATGTTTCTGGGAACTTAATTGAAACAAAATCTAAAAGATTCAACAACAAAAAAAAGCAAGTATGACAATGGTTCTTGTCCACAATGAGCTTCCCATTTATTTGAGAAAATTTTTTTGGCACAGAAACTCTATGTAACCCTTATAATAATAGTATTGAACCTGACTTATCAAACAAGCTTTGATGAATAAATAAGCAAATAAATATTTTAAAATGTGAATATAAACTAAACGCTAACTTGCTTATAATTGGGAGGTTAAATAAGACAGAAATCAGTATTGCTATTTATTACATTTTTGTTGATATTTCCTGATCTGGGAAAGCCCATGTATTAAACTTTCATTTTCTTCTAAATGATTAAGTTAACTTCTTATTTATATGTTTCGTGGTTCATGATAGATTTATTGCTACAACAAACAACTCCAATATTTCAGTGGATTAACACAAGAGGATTTATTGCTTGCTCAGGTCAGAGCCCACCATCTGATATATTTGATGGAAAAGATGGGATCTGTTTTATGCAGTCATTAAGGAATATCCATCCTCTTGCATTTTGAGATGTTCCCATGTTCCAACTTAGTCACTAAGGTTACTGTAGCAAGAGAAGAGCCAAGAGGACTGAAATGTCTGGTTCAGTGTTATACACAGCATACTGAGAAGAATTGTATGTGTTGGTGAACATTAACATTCCCTGCTGTAGTATATTTCCCCCAACTAAATAGTAATTTTGATAAAAAAATATTCTTCACCTAATTAACCCATTTTATCCTATTGTTCCAAACATGAAACACTTATAAAAACTAAAATTGAGCAACAAGTATACAATTTATGGTAACTTTGAAACAATATTTGAATATTATGTTTGCAGAGTTGAAAACTTAAGACCTAATGGGTTAAAGGAACATTTCTGAGTCCATTAGACTATGAATGCTACAGAAAAGGGCTCTGCCTGTCTTTGCTGTTTACATTATTGCTAGATTACAGCACAGTAGAAGGTGCTGACTGTTTCTGAACCAAATTCATGTTCAAAATCTCTTAAATAGATAAAGTCACCCTCACAGAAGGTGCATGAAAGTGGAACCTATACAGATTATAAGGTACTGAAATAGGCCTATGTAATCTAGTTAATAAGAGTTATAATAAATAAAATACATAAAACTCCAGGATGACTTAGGAAGATCTGTATATTACCTGCATCAGCTAACAAACAAACAAACAAAAAAGCCTAAATTAAGTTCAACTAATTTTATTGAGTGTTAACTTAGGACCAAGTTTTTACTTAATAGTCAACTTTCTTTTTGTTCTCCACACAGTTTCGAAGATCTCTTTTGCAACTCCTATGTTCCAGACTGCTGAGGTGCCAGCAGCCTGCTAAGGATCTACCAGAAGTTGGGAATGAAATGCAGATCAGACCCATTGTGATGTCACAGAAAGATGGGGACAGGCCAAAGAAGAAAGTGACTTTTAACTCTTCTTCCATTGTTTTTATCATCACCAGTGACGAATCACTATCAGTTGATGACAGTAATAGAACCAACGGCTCTAAGGTTGATGTAATCCAAGTTCGTCCTTTATAGGAATGGAAGATGGAGGCTTAAACAGGACACCACATTTGGACTTACATTTTGAGGATTGTTCTGGAATCCCTGTTCTATGTAATAACAATAGATCTTCTGTGACACAACTGGAAATCTGAATTGCCCATATATTCTCTGTCCTCAAGCAAGATAAATTCTTTTAATTCAAT
Organism: Aplodontia rufa; assembly: GCA_004027875.1. Classification (NCBI taxonomy): domain Eukaryota; kingdom Metazoa; phylum Chordata; class Mammalia; order Rodentia; family Aplodontiidae; genus Aplodontia; species Aplodontia rufa. The sequence continues at coordinate 82,117 of PVKS010004911.1, read as the reverse complement.
GGGTGCTTTACATATTGAAAAACCATTTGTGGCACAAGATGGGCATCTGTTACCATCATCTTCTAATGTGTTGGAAATTTTCATTTCAAATGTATTTTAAATGACGATTTTGCCAAAGCACATAATACATTTTTCTCAAAAATTTTTCACCACAAAAGTAAATGTATATCATACGTATGTGTGAAATAGTTAAAACTTCTTGAATTCTCTGTAGTGTTGGGTCCTATTCAGTCATGTCATATGACCAAATTAAATTTAACAAAGGAATAATTCTAGGATGAAAATCAATCTAAAACAAAAAACTGTTACATATGTAATATGATAAAGAGAAGCTTTGGCCTAACATGTTGCTGAACAAGTTCTAGAAGATACTAAGAAGCATTACAGCAAAGAGAATAAGATGTCTTCTTGGTAATCATGGTATGTGTTAATTATGCAATAGTAGAAAACAAACACAGTGAAGATGATTTTGATTGCAGAGCAGTATCCTCATCTATTTCATTTCAAGCAGGAGCATGGTAGAATTATCATTTCCTTTTAATAATTTCCCCAAGAGATCTGGGTTTAGAAAAGCAGTTCTAAGTAAGCAAACCAACTTACATTTGAAGAGGGATGAAAGTAAGTGTTTAAATGTATTCATAAAATACATTGTTTAATCTTCATTGCCCATCAATTGGTTCCCTGGATAACTGATGGTCACTGTTAGTGATGAGGCCGTTTTTCCATGGGTCATTGTTTAGACTTGTAGAATATGCTTCCCCCAGATATGCCCCATTTTGCATAAGGATTATTTAGACCTGAAGACAGCTGAGAAGAAGTGATATAAGAAAGCTCTCTGGCTTCCTTCTATTTGCCTAAACCCAGGACATACATTTACAAAGGCAACATTTTCTCCTTTCTACCAGGAAGGACAAGGTCCATCACCAGAGACGACTTAGACACACACCAGCCTGGAGTCAGCACCAGAAGAATCTCCTAACAAACTTCCATTTATTAGCCTTCCTACAAGTTACTGCCCCTAGAGACTCAAAGTCTTTTTCCTTTGTCTTGTCATTACTCCAGCAGTTTACGGTTCTTTGTTGAACATGCTATATAAGCCAGGGAGTTCTAAGCCAGCTCTTTGAGATGTGCTCACTGTTTGGGTATCTCCCTTGTATATATGAGATATACATTAATAAACTTCTGTTTGTGTTTGTTTTCTCTTGTTAATCTGTCTTTTGTTTAGGGGCCTCAGCCAATGAAGCTAAGATAGGTAAAAGGAAAAAATATTCTTTTCTTCCCCTACACACTAAACACGGAATGTTAGAACTCAAGGATATCTTTGGCAACGCAGAAAAGAAATGCTGAATCATTTTATTTTATTGCCTAACTTTTATTTCTTAGATAGCTCTCCTAGTGTTTATAATTAATCAAGCCTAAAGGACTTTTTAAAAAGGCTCAGATGGCCTATTGAAGAAGGAAAAACCAAAGAAAACACTTCACTAAATGCACTTAAAAAAAAAAGTTCATTGCTGGTTATGTTGTAGTATGTGTTTAAGAACAAGTTTCTAAACTGTTTCTAAGGGTCTGAAATGGAATAAAATATAGCTTCATATTTCTATAAAAGCTGTCTCCCCTTGTTTACTTTCTACTTATATAAATATATATTTAATTTATGAATAAGATCCTTTCTTATCCTTCACTTAGTAAGGCAGTTTAGTGGCCTTTTTCTTACCTTCAGAAGGCCACTGGAGTTTGAGGATCAGGAAATAAAATAAAGTCATTCTATAACTCTTTGTGACTCCCCTGAATCCTTTATTTATGCTTCTGGTTTTATCAAGTGAACCTGAACCCAACAGTTAGATAAGCTGCATCCAGGTGAAGAAAAGTGCAGTTAACATGTTAGGCAAGCTGTGATTTTTAGTCCCAAGTGTTATTAATCTTATTGTGAGTCCTGTTATGTCTCACAAGAAAAAACCATGATGACTGTCTTCCCAGAAGCCTCCAGGGCCTTATTTTTTGAGAAGTGAAAGAGACCATAGACATTGCATCTGACTGTATAAAACGTGATGGGGAAGCTACACGTTACAACTTTTAAAAAGTGATGTTTCTCCCTTCCCCAAGTAATTGCAACTAATACAGACAGATTCAACATTAAGTTTAATTATGTGCAGACAACCGTATTCCAATAACAAATTAGATATGGCAATAGAGATATATTTTTGATCCTTAAATTTGGTCACAAATAAATCTTGGGACCTTTGTATCACTGGCCAATGAAGTAGGGAAATTTGTTCTAGTGACTCCATAGAGTTTGCAGGTAAACGTGTCCCATATTACGGAAGCGATTCCAGTTCCATGGTCTTCTCAGGTAATCCAAAGGACTCTGTGACATGTAGTGCACCAGAAGGTAGGTACTGCCAATGGCTATCAGTGATCCAAAGATGAAGAGTCCATTGTTTATCACCTGTAAGCACAGCAAGAACTCTTATTTCATTTGTCCAGAGATTAAAATCAGGAAATGGACTTCATTCACACCCCAAATGAGTAGTTTCCTCTTTGTTCTTTAACCTGAAGAAACAGAAACCTCTGATTTCTATCTCTGCACTCCTTGTCCTGCATTGTTATAGTCTGCTACTGCCTCTTCCCCATTTTGTACTTTTGTCTTTTTGAGCTCAGGGACCCTATTCTATTTATCTTTGTACCACTAAATCTTCATTTCTTCCGATTCATATTCCATACGGCAAAACAATCTTTCTAAAATCTAAATATACGAGCCTTCTTTGGTCCCTCTGTTTCTTGCAAGCCAATGTTCAAGGTGCTTAAGGCCCTGCTTACCTCTCTAGCTTCCCCACTGGTCTTTCTCACACCTACGTGCTGCCTTCCAGCTGCACTTGCTGTTCCCACTCTGTGTTGCTCATGTTTCTTCAGCCTTCTCCTCTCTGGCCCACTTGTGTTCTCCCCAGGGCAGTATATCCCTCTCACTGCAGTTGCCTATATCCCCCACTAACCTCTGAACTGTGTGTCTTGTTCATCACCATGCCCAGCTCTGTGTCTGTGCAGTCAATAAAACTATGAACTTTTATGGTTTTATTCATTCAAAGCCAAAGCAGATCATCAGGAAATACCATTTAATGGTGTCTCCAGTTTAACAGTCCCCAAACCAATGTATCATAGTGCTGCATTAGAATTAGATAGTGTTTTGTAAGTGTTTCAATTCTGTCCAATTGTACAAATTAAACCCATAGGAGTATTGCAAGATGCAGAAGTCAAGAGCAGATCACATTGCTAAAATAAAGGAAAAAGCCAAAAAAGTTCTTTCCTTCAAAAGCTCTCTCCCTTTTGCTTTTTTTTTTTTAATAATGTTTTTATGTTTTTCAGTGTGCAGTCTGCCCTCTCTGTACTCAGGAGAGTTTTTATTTAGAAGGCAAACATTTGATGTGTGTCCCATCATTTCTGTTTTCCTGAAATAAATATGACACTCAACACATAAGCTTGTTTGCTTATTTGTTTTTGTTAATAATGTAATTTGTTCCTACCTTTTTTTGCCAACACCAGCGCAGAACTGCCTCATGGTATCTTATCCTAGAGAAGGTGACCTGCAGAGAAGATTTAAAAATATTCTCGCGTATTCTTTAATGGCCCAACAGAGGTTTAAAATGGGAAAATCTTAAATCCAGACCTTACCATGGTATAGAGAGGGATAAAGGTAGATGGCATAATTGCATGGAGAAATCTCTCTATGCTCTTTTGAAAAATGAACCACCTGGAGTTGACATGTGCTCGCATCTGCAATGATAAGAGTCTTTTAAAAAAATGTCTTGAACAAAATGCCTTTCCTTACTATACTTATTACTCTCCATTCTCACTTATCACAAGGCTGGACACAATGTAGTCAAATACATTCCCATTTTCATGATAGTCACTCCCAATCTCCTTAAAGAAATTTCAGTAGTACAAGAAATGATCTTGAAAGTGTGCAGTAATCACCCAAAGCCTATTAAGGAAGTATGTTTTGGTCAGAGGTCAGTGTAGGAACTCTATTTCAGCAAAGAACTTGTTCAATAAGATTTATGGGTCATCTGTGAAGATGACCAAGTTCTATTGCTTCGTTTTTGGTTTATAACGTTTATGGCAACAAGGGATTATTTAAAGCTCTGTCTCAATCTTTTATTCTTTATACAGGACAAATACTGTGTTGTAGCCATCCTGTTTTTAAAGAATCAGGCAAGATATATTAATGAACGTTCTTCACCACATATGCAATTGTGCTCAACTTGAAGTCCTTTTATTTCTTTTGTCTTCAGGAGAGATGGGAAACAGTAACATTCTTACTTCAATTTATCTTGTAAACTTTTCCTTTCCATTACATAAAAACTATAATCGCAATCACTTGTAATGAGTTTTTCATGCTGATAGGGAACATAGATGTGAGTGGTGGGAACATGAGGTTAAGAGAATAATTCTATAAAATCGGCTCACTGTGCTGACCCCCACGCCCTTTCACTTTTAAAAAATCAATTTACCTGCAGCCCTGCCTGGCTTCAGTCAACAGGATACATTACATCTCTCAGCAAACTACCTGTTATCTGCAGGAGAAATGCAGGTCCCCAAACACCAACAAGAACAGAAGTTACCCTAAAGGGAGGACTTTTGTGACCCTTATGCAGACCAGATTTCAGAACTCAGGGAGATAAAATTCTCCTTAACCATAAAATCTGTAAGAAAGGGTTCCAATTAGAACCAGTCAGCATAGGCCAAAATTACCTAGAGTTGTCATGGCAGTGGGGACTTGCAAGTCTGATGTCATCCTGCTGTCAGTCAAAAGTCAGGAAGTGGACATGGGTAGGAATCTCTGGAAACTTCCAAGGGACCCCAGTAAAACTGAAGGGCAGGAGATGCATATCATCCCTCTTCTCTCTGGGAAGACCTACTCTCTCCTTTGAGACAGTCCCCTTTTCTATTCCTTTTAGTAAATTCATGCCTGTTACTCTGAGTGACATGACTCAAATCTTTCTGACCTGATTGTAAGAATCAGGGTTTGAAGAAGGGGACCCTCATGCTGCCTCAGTTTCCCTAAAGACCCCAGCTCTGTAATGATGTGACTGGTTTAAAATGGAATTAATGAGTATTTTTTTCAAAGCACTGGTCTTCCTGACCAGGAATATCCTTGGTATTATACATTTTATTCAGTACATAGACTCCAAAGTATAGAGGGTTATTCTAAACGTACAGATTATAATGTTAAGGGTAGAAAGGTCATCTATTAGATCCTATAATTGTATTAGTATACCTCCACATTATATTTTCATTAAAGTAAGCATATTACTAATTCTACTAAGTTTGAGACTGTGAATTATTAGCGATTTTGTCATTTCTGTTACCTCCTAAATGTCCGTGAAGTGCAGATGGAAATGATATGTGTGGATCACTGTTACTAGCTGTATAGTCACAAGACACCCATGTCTAAGGAATGGTGTGTGTGTGTGTGTGTGTGTGTGTGTGTGTTCTTGTTTGTACATATAGGAAGCATGAATGAGATGAGGCAGAAGCATGGACAAATAAAATAATTGCTAGTCTATCAGTGAACCATCTCATGGGATGGAGCCAAACCTTACCTCTATATAATTGTACATAGAGAGGTCTGAAACCGCATGGTCATCTGGAATTCTAAATCTTGAGAATTCAGGAAGGCACATACCTAGAAACCAAGTTAAATAATACATGTTTTCAAAACAGTCTCTGAAAACACACCAGAGATCAAATTAAAGAGTATTCTCACTACCAACCTTCTCAATGTCTTCTAGCCTTTTAAAACTATGGATTAATCACTCTGTGTGATCAATAATCTATGATTTTTGGGAAATGTTCACAGAATATTTCTTGTGATTAAGTAAGACTTACAATGAAGGTAATATGTATTATATTTCTTGATTTTTAAATGATTTTTAATTTAGTTTTTCAGGTCACTTTCATTTCTCCAAGACGTCATTGTGTAGCGGTGCTGGGGTTTGAATTCACATACTGGTGCATGCTGGGCAAGCGCCCTAACCACTGAGCCACCACTCCAGCCCCATATTTCTTGATTTTTAAAATCATTATTTTTCTTATTTCACAAATGGAAAACAATTCATATAAATGACCATCAATGACACTCAGAACTGCTTAGAACATGCCACTCTTTTTTTGTGTGTGTTCCTTTGGTTCCTGTTCACACTTGTTTCACTGTACCTACGACACCTTATTACCTTGAACACCAGCTCCCCCATTTTTCTATTAGTTCCTAGAAGGCAGGCTCCACATTTTCATATATAAAATTGTAAGCTGGTATACAGAAAATACTTAAATATTTGACGAGTGAATGACTGATGTTACTCTCACATAGCCGAATGACTCTAATTATTAGTGACACCACTTTCAAAGTCAGGAAATCTGGGATCAAGCCCCAATTAACCATTTCTTAGCAACAAGATTTTGAGAAAGTTACTTAACTTTAATTTCACAGTTGTAAGATAGTACTGATGTCCCACATATTTTGTGAGGACCAAACAAGGTACTGCTCTTAAAAAATAAAATACCCAACATATATTAAATGCTCAATACTGTTAATTATGATTATCGCATGTGATTATTATTGTTTTAGCTTTGTTCACTAGTATTCAAAATCAGTAATGACAGTGTGTTCTGATATATGAATTCTCCATCCCTCTTCATTATCTCATTCAAACTAATCACACAAGGGCTGAGAAAGATGAAATCAAATGCCTTTGGATCCTGAGCATCTGGCTGAGCAGACTGGGAAAGAAGCATGAAGAAGGATGAAGAGAAAGAGAAGATTTCCTGGAATCCTATAATTCCTTAAGACCCAGGAACCAGTGCTGGATGACTTCTTCTAACACTATAACAAATATTTACTCTGAACTTACTGTATCCCAGGCTTTCTCTCTCTTTTTTTCTTTTTAATGCTTCACATAGATTATTTTATTTATTCTTCCTAACTCTCTCAAATTACTATCCCTACTTGATGAAAAATAATGAAGGCTTTAGAAATATTAAGTGACCTGCTCAAGGTGACCACAGCTAAGATGGTGAACCAATACTCAAATCTGGGTGTACACTTCAAGGCCAGGTCTCTAGCTAACCTCTTACCTGAAACAGGTTTAAATTCAGAGGTAGCCTTTGAGAACATGTGATTCTGGGAAGCAGTAAAAGTTTGTCCAGTTCCTTAGGCTCTTGTTTCCAATTCTTTTTATGTATACATGTGTATACACTTAATTCCACAATTGCATATAAAAATATACCACTTCAATATTTGTAAAAATTAATGTGTTGATTGATTCAATTTTTAATAAAAAGACAAATGGAAGTATCAGATGCAACTTTTGCTAGGGAAAAAAGCAAGAAAGAACTGGAGTGTTTCTGAGAGTACATTGTAGGGGTTGCATGAGGGGGGGTGTTACCTAGGATGAAAAGAGAGAGAAAGGAGAGCATCTCTATCAGACTTCTGAATTTTATCTTTGCATGGATCCCTGCATAGACCTTGTTACAGTTTGGAGTGTAAGTGTCCCTCAAAAGTTCATGTGGTAAAACCTTAACCCCACAGGAGGATGCTATTGGAAGGCGGGGCCTAGTGGGAGATCTTTGCCATTAGGTGCATGGCCATGAAAGGGATTGTGGGACTCTGATCTCTTCTTTGTCTTATTTGCCCTTCAGCCACGAAGTAAGCAGTTTTGCTTTACCATGTGCTCCTGCCATGATGAATGCCTGACCACAGGCCCAAAGCAATAGGGCCAACTGCTTGTGTACTGAAATCTCCAAAATTATGACCCAAAATAAACTTTTTCTCTTTACCAATTGTTTGTCTCAGGTATTTGTCATAATAATGGAAAACTGACTAACAGATCTCTATGAATAAATCTTAGAAGAAACAGGTTCCCTCTCCGAGTGCTCATTGTCTGAGATCGACAAAAATAGTGGCACGACTGTTAGCTGAAAAGTTTATAATCCTGAACAGGAAATATACAGCATGGGTTTGTGATCATTAAGAATCAAAATAGGCTGTCAATTAATCATAGGGCTAGTCCATGTCCAGTTGAGAAATTTTACTTACTAAGATCATTATTGAATTTATCCATTAACTCATCAAATACCAAGCAGTCTTCAAAGCCCTGAAATAAGAGAAAAAGTAAATGAAATGATTTTAAAAAAATTTAAAGAAACTGCTCAATTTCAAACAGAATGTGCATTGGTGAGCATAATGCACAAGCTGCTTATCTTCAACCAGTACATGGCACTTGAGTTGTTAGCTGGCCCTGAATTATGATTACAAAAGACCATCAACTGCATGTTTGATGGTGCTATCTTCGCCCAATTCATATTTGTATCATTCTAATGAGTTAGAGTATAACCAAAAACTTAAATTATACTATTATAATGTTGATAGGTTCCAATGCTTCTTTGAAAAGAACAAATAATCATATTACTCTACTATGAGTTTTAGAATTTAATATGTAAACTATTCAGGTCTTTAAGATTCATATTTAGAATAATTTAATGATAGGATAAAATTAATTTAGTGTCTATAACCGAAGATTAAAGGAAATTTCCTAAATCAAGAAGTCCACAAAATTGGTAAGGAGCTATGCTAAATGTAGTGAGGAATAAAAAAAAAATCAAAAACTGTTCCTTGTTTTCTAGGAACTCAAAATAAGGTATTTTGTGTGTGTGTGCGTGTGTGTGTGTGTGTGTGTGTGCATGATACTGGGAATTGAACCCAGGTTTGCTCTACCACTGAGCCTCATCCTCAGCCCTTTTTATTTTTTATTTTGAAACAGGGTCTCACTCAGTTGCTTAGACTGGACATGAACTTGCAATCCTCCTACCTCATCCTTCTGCTGGGATTATGGCTATGCACCATCATGTCTGGTTCAAACTATAGTTTTAGAGACAATATAAAAACATTCTTCACATCGATTGTAGAAATTATATCTGAAGTAAGTAAATTTATTTGTCAAATAAATTACACAATTTTAGTATATGGACTCAATGCTACAGGAATTTAGAAATGAGAGATATCATATGTGACTGATAAGAAGTTTTAAATTCTTATTTAAAATAATTCATTTACTCTTCACAAAACTCTGAGGCAGATATTATTAAAATTCCAGTTTTACAGGTGAGAAAGTAAAGATAAAGTAAGTAAGTCCTGCAAGAACACACTGTGTAATGAACCTTGGGGCTAAGATTTGATCCCAAACTTTCTAATGCTGGATCCTGGACACTTAACCCACGATGGTACAGTTAATGTGTCCTTAAGTTTTAATAGAACAAAATGTTTACCCCTGCTTTGTGGATTAGATTCACAAGCTATTTTTTTTTTACTTAGAATATATTCTAATCACCAAAACAAAATGTGACTAATGATTATTAAACTATTTCCATGCATGTGTACACACACACACACACACACACACACATACAAAAAAATTAGTTTAGGATTTCTTAAGCCTAACATTGAATATTTAAGCACTATTTTTTTCCTCAAAATTCTTTCTAGCCAGAATAGTAAATTTTCCATGACGGCAGTTGTATTCAACATTTAATCCATTTCATAGTTTTAGTTAACTTTGTCAATCATGTTTTCCACTCCTTTAGAAAGAAAAAATAGAGGAAAAAACAGGTAGCTTGAAATACTTTTCTGTCTTTGAGGCTAATATTATATATTTGTGCATGATCTCTAAGCAAATTTTATTTTAACAATTAAGACTTGAATTGCTGAGAATCAAGATTCCAAATTTCAAGCTACTGGTACATTTTCCAACTGAACAGGATATATATATTTTGTTTTATGCTTTTTTGTGTATTGGGTTACTGGAAAAAATAATACAAATCCTGACTAGAGTTGGCATTTGACCTAATTAAGCAACTGGTATGGGTTGAATTGACTATGTTATTGATGATTATATGTGGAAAGTTCTTAGATTTATCTTTTAGACTGACCTGGAAATATTTCTGGAACTTACCTGGGGGGGGGAGCAAAAAACTCACCGCATTCATTCCTTGCCCAAAAAATGGGACTATGGCATGAGCTGCATCTCCCATCAGCACACAATGTGATTTAAAGTGAAAAGAAGAGCACTTTATAGATATCATGGGCTGGGCAGGCAACAGAAAGAAATCTTGCACCAGGGCTTTCCTTTGGAAGAAAGTAAGATAAAAAGACGTTAAACTGAGTATTAAATTCTGTTGGATTCTTCAAACTTGTTGACTTTATTAATATAGGACTTTACTGAAGAACACACAAGAATGCCAGAAGAAAATAGGAAAGGGAAAACTGAAGTTTCTACCAGTCCTAAAATTCCATTGTTCTAATAACTTCTTGGCTTGCAACAATGTTAATCATATCTCAAAAGAAAAAGTTTGGCCACATTTGAACAATTTGAAATGTTTCTGTGTCACATGTCGTGTCATGTATTATCATGCACATGTGTAATGGAATTTTCAAATATATAGGTATAGTTTAGCCTTCTATGGCAAAACTGAACAAATGCTATTGTGCATTTGATTAGACTACAACAAGCCACAATTAAAATCATATGAATCCTTATGTATTTGGAAATGGACAATAGTAACCAAATTAGCATTTAGGAAGACTGCAATATGCTAGTCAAAGGGTACAAAATTTCAGTTAGAAGAAAAAGTTGAAGAGAACTATTGTACAGCATGATGACTATGATACAAAGAAACAAGCAGACAAACAAATAAAATAAACAAAAAAACCCTAGCATTTATAATGCATCTACAGGGGCATTGTGAAAACTATAAATAGAGAAACAGTACATAACCTCAAGTATCTTAAACCTGGCTAGCAAAGTAAGAAATAGATATGGAACAATTTTAAAAGTAACAAGGACTAAATTTGGTGCGCAGATACAATTCTCTTCATTTTTAAGAAGGAAAGATCAATACAGACTGATTTCATCTGCAGGAAAACACTGTAAACTAGCAATTTTGAAAAGATCTACTAAGGGCCAGCAGTGAAGTATTCCTTTACCTAATTAGCTTGTTGGATTTCCTTAACTACCCAAAAAGTAGGAATTATGATACTATTTTAAAGGTTAGTCTCAAGGAAATGAGGGGCAGAAACAATATTAAACTCCTGCTCTACTATAGCCTGAATGTTTATGTCCCCATAAAATCCACATGTTGAAAGCCCAGTCCTCAATGTGATGGTGTTTGAAGGTGAAGCCTTTGAGAGGTGATTAGATCATAAGATGTGATTAGTGCCCTCATGAGAGACCTTAGGGAGACCCCTCATCCCTTTACCACATGAGTTCACAGGGAGAAGGTGTCTTCTATAAAATAGGAAGCAGACCCTCGCCAGACACTGAAACTGCTGACACCTTGATCTTGGACTTCCCAGGCCTCCAGATCTCTCAGAAACGGGTTTCTGTCATTTATAAGCCACCCAGTCTGTGTGATAATCCATTGTGCCTGAATGATAGCATATATTCTTCTGGCAGCTTTGGGTTGCCTGCATGAGGACAGCATTGGTGCAGAAAGTGAGCTGGATTCCAGGAGAAAGAGACAATAGGTGTAGAGGCCCTGCAGGAGACTACACAACAATGTCTGAACAGAGGGTGACCACATGGATGGAAGTCACAGCAGATCAGAATCTGGAAAGTTAACACAATTAGCTGTCAATTGTGTAGAACTTAATGTGTACAGGTCTTGTGCTAAATGATTTATTGGCATGATCTCATTTACTCCTTACAGTAACCTTCTGTGATAGGTATTATTTTTCAGAATTTTACCCTGAGGGGCTCAAGAAAGGAAAGCTAAGGTGACCAGTAAGTGATGGATCTGAGATTGAGATTGCTAGTGTATCTGCCATGTGTCTCTCAGCAGAATGAAGCACAGTCAAGTCCAAGGAGCCCAAGGAGCCTGAGGGGCCTGTACACCAAAGCCCAGGGTTTATCTTCCCAGGAGAAACTGGCCATGGCATGAGCTTTCTCAGAATTCCTGCTTACAACAGAACATCCACTTAGACTTTGTTCTAACGTAGATTTCTGTCCATATCACTTCATGATCCATCATGCTTAATCAAAACAAATAAATTGCACAAACTTTATTTGGATTCAGAATAATTCAAACAAATAAAACAAAAGGTACAATTGAGCATCTTGAAACTTACTCTCCCATTAGAGGGATGGCATCTGGAAAGTACTTCTGGAAAAAATCCAACACATCTGCACCGGTTAAAAGTTTTCCAAACTCTTCAAATGGCATGAACAAAGTGCATGTGAAGGATTTGTTCTGTGAGAAGAAGAGGAACAGAGTGAGAGAGAAAAGTGGATTCCTAAATTGCAGGGCTTCTTTCAAGGACCAAGGAGCTCCTCTAGCGAATGTTCAAGCAGACAGAAATGGCAACAAGGCTTTGTCCTCTCAACCCTACAGGGAAGTTCTGCCAAATTCCAGAGTTGCTTCCAGCCTTCCTCAGTTATTAGGAGAAGTTCTACCATCTAACCTTTCCATGTTCACTGTGCAAATACTGCACTCCTTACATTACTAACAGGTTGGTTGATGTGATTTCCTTTCCTTTTCATCCTTTTAAGACACTATTAACAGGCACTGGATCTCAGGACAGACAGCAATAGGAAGAAAAAGACCAACCAGAGAACAGACAGCTAGATCTACATAGGAAAAAAAAGCCATAGGGCACATGGAAGAAAAGCCAAGCTCTTTTTTGATAATGTATATTCTAAGGTCCTACAAACCTTAAAGGCTGGAGGTTTTTCTTAATATATTACCTAAATCTCTTTCACCTTATTGGGGAGAGGCATTTCCTCCTATACTATTTTTGATGGAGATGGCAGGCACCCCCCCTCCACCACACACACACAAACTCCCATTATTTATCCAAGTAAGTTAAACCTCCTTTCCAAAATACTCAATTGTACTTCCTTCCCAGGTTTTTCCTCAGTAATTCAAAGCTTTCAAGATATAATCACTAAATAGATTAAAACAATGAAGAAATCAATTAGGTATTCACATACTAAGTACAAAAATAAGTAACAAAGGGGCTGGAGCGGTGGCTCGGTGGTTATGGTTCTTGGGTTCAAACCCCAGAAACCCACGTACACAACTAAGTGTCAGAGCAACTAAAGCCATGTGAAAAACTCAATAAAAATTGATTCTCTCACTCTCTCTCTCTCTTTCTCACTGTCCTTCTCTCTTTAAAGAAAAAAAGAATTATTTTTAAAAAAGTAACAAAAGTATTAATTTTAGATGAAAAATTATAATTGGAAAGAAGTTCTATACTACCATGTTAGGAAGTGCAATCATCATGAAGGTATTTCTAGGCCAGATATGCAGATAATTTGGTTCCATGGCATACTGCAAAAATAAAAAGCATACATGTTTGATTAGTGCATTGATATAGCACATCTGTAAAACTGACTCTGTTTTACATTGTTTCCACAGTAATTTAAACCAGTGTCATATTCATGGTGGTACACACATCTGTTGCTACACAAAGGAGAAGTTGGTTAGAAAATACTTTATATTCTATCCTTATAAGCTCATCCTTAGGGTGAGTTTTTGACATGAGGCATAATTCAAGACTTCAAAACATACTTTAATAATGTTTTCTCTCTTTCCGTACATGTAATGCACACACATATATATACATATTTGTATATACACATATACATATCTATAATATATACACATAAAATATGTATGAAGGTAGGTATATAGGTGTGTATATATATATACATACTATATATACATACATACATATAATAATATTTTATCTTATTTGGGTACTTTTTTATACTATACAGGAAAGTTTTAAGCTTAAATTTCATGAGGCTAACAAAATTTACAAACAAGCCTTTAATTTGTTTCCCAGAACATAAATACTAGGGAGGAATCTTATCTCTTTAGTGGGATAAATACTAAAAGAACAGTATAGTTAAAACAGAGAGCTCCTGAACTTCCTCAACAAAAGTTGGGAAAAATAGATATCTTCCTCATTTCAAGAACAGATGTAAAGGAAATTAAAACTGACACATTCTCTGGCCAAGCACAGCTTAGAGAAATCTACGTATGTACATCACGTGACTTTTGTGACTATGAACTGTAATTGTTTATGTTAGACCGATGGAGAATCAGTCTAACTGCTTCTCCCCAGTTTGATCAATGTGCATAAAATATACTTTTCCTTTTTCCATCATGTGCTTATTTCTTGTGCAAGAAGAATTGTGGAATTAGGCCAGTTGGGGTCCAGGAGGGCTCCCTGGCTGCCCACAACATCATGCTAAGCTAGCATTTTCACATTGTATTAGAGTTACTGTATCTAAGAAGGAGAGTCTCTGCCTGCTTACTTTTTTTTGTTTTTATTTTTGTCTTGCCCCAGTACCATAAAGAAAGCCCAGCACAGCAGGTATGGTGGCACATTCCTATAATCCCACCAGCTAGGGAGGCTAAGGCAGGAGAATCACAGGTTCAAAGCCAGCCTCAGTAACTTAGCAAGGCTTTAAATACCTTAGCAAGACCCTGTATCAAAATAAAAATGAAAAATAAAAAAGAGTTGAGGATATGGCTCAGTGGTTAAGTGGTCCTGGGTTCAATCCCTGGTACATCCCCTTCCCGCAAAAAAAAAAAAAAAAAACCCAGCATAGAGACATAGAAATGAACAAGTGCATAAATATGACCTCAAAGATCTTACGATTCAGTTGAATAGGCAAGAAGAAAACATGTGAAAAGCCAAATAACTTATCTTTAACAATAACACAAGTGCTAGGAGGACAATAAGTGATTTGGTACCAAATTAGAAGAAGTACAAGAAATAAAAGGCTGACAGGTAAGTATTTAGGGACTGGAGTGGTTAAAACAAGGGATTTGTATAGAAGAGGAAGGCTTAGATTAGATAAAAAGTGAAGGACAGAGGGTTTGGGTACAGTTCAACTTGCTGAGCAAGGTAGAGGGGGCATCATGAGAAGGCCAGCCTGGAAGAAGCAAATATTCTTTTTTCCCTTCCTGCTGTTTTTTGTATCTTGTGATCTTTTAGAACTTTGAAAGGTAAGGAGTGAGAAAAAATAACAACTGAAACCAATTTTGTTCATCGTTCACTACAACAGTAAAGGTTGACACTGCCAATTAAAATACTTTGAAAGATAATATTTATCTTCAGTCTTCCTCATTGGTATAGAAAGCCATTTATATAGATAGGTGTGGTGGTGCACACCTGCAGCCCAGCAGCTAGCTCAGGAGCCTGAGGAAGGAGGATCACAAGTTCAAAGCCAGTCTCAGCAACTTAACCAGGCCCTAAGCAACTTAGTGAAACCCTGTCTCAAAATAAAAAATAAAAAGGACTGGAATGTGGCTCAGTGGTTAAATGCCCTGGTACCATAAAAAAAAAAAGGTTTATATGTCATTGAGATATATAGAGAATAGGATGCCATGAACATATTGATATTCACACATTTAATTATCTTGGAAAACATTTCTTTAAATTTTCACCTTTCAGCTTCTTTATTACTGAGTCATGCTTTCAATAGTTATCCTTAGGAATAGCAGTCCCCAGGTCAGACTCAGCAAAACCCCATTGGTTGTCACAATAAGTCCCTTCAAACATAAAAGTCTAAGTCAAAATAGTTTGCTGTGTATATAAAAACAACTTTAAAGTTAACCTCCAGGAGTGGGGTATAGTTTAGTGCTAGAGCACTTGCCTAGTATGGGGGAAGCCCTGGGCTCCATTCCCAGCACCCCCCACACACACACACAGTCCCTCATACAGTTCCCAAAGGCCTTTCACTTAATCTCTCATCCCCACTCCAGTCATCAGAGATAAGAGTACAAGTGTCTGTTGTATACATTAGGCAAAAGAAAGAAAAGAGTGTGGGGAAGAAAGAAAGAAAAGGTGAGTAAGTTTCATGGGTTTGCAGGAATTCGTGTAAAAACGTTCCTATGTTTGGGTCACATTGCTATGTCAAAGATTTTCTAGCTGGCCAATAAGTCACACATGCCTGTAGATCCAGCTGCCTGGGAGACTGAAGCATGAGGATCTAGAACAGCCTGGGTCACACAGCAGGACCCATCTCAAAAACAAAAACAAACAAATGAAAAAGCACTGTTTCTTAAAAGAGTGTGCTTTTTTCTTAATTATTAATCATTACTATTAACTATATACAGCTAAAAAATGGCTGTCTTAAATTGACTTTGGTAGGCACTATTCTACTTAAGTCTAGGACAATTTTTCAACAGAATTGTTACCCTATTATCCAGATTTGGATATTAAGCTGTGAGAACAAAGCTCATCTGAAAACCACACAGTAAGCACTTAAAAGTTAATGGATATATTTTTGACCAGGAGTAAGAAATAAAAAGGCAACGAAATGTTGAAATACGGATTTGACTGACCTATATACTTGGCCAGTATGTAACACCACTGTCCCAAACTGACTAGCTGTTTTATAGATATCTGCATTTTGGCTAGGATAGTTGAAATAAGCAACTTTTAAAAACAGATGTTTTAGAAGCAAATCAAGCATTTAATGTCATATGCTTATCCTTACTTATAAGCCAAAATCCTTATTGCTTCTGTTAATATTTTAATTGTCCTTAACAGGCTTCCATGTTTATTTAATAACGACAAAGCAAATAAATAAAAATTTTATCTTATATTTTAAAAGTAAACTGTTTTATATATGTGTATATATATGCACATATATTTTTAGGAGGGTTCTGGAGGTTGAACTGAGGGATGCTTAATTACTAAGCCACATACCCAGCTCTCCCCTCACTTTTTTGAGACAGGATCTCACTAAGTTGCTGAGGATGGCTTTGAACTTGCTATTCTCCTGCCTCAGCCTCCCAATCCGCTGGAATTACAAATGTGTGCCACCGTTCTGACTGAACTTTATATTTTAAAGATATATTTTGTAATATTAAAATATTTTAAAATAAAATGTTTATTTTTTAAAACATAAATTGTATGAATATAATTTTATACAAAATTTGCATACCATTTATTTGCCTCTGGCATCACATATTGTTTAACAACAGAACCAGGGAATGAGAAAAATACAATGAAAATCTCTTTGCAAAAATTTATTAGTCATTATATTTGATTTATTATTTAACATTTGATTAAATCATGGTTATAAGAACTCTGGATTGTCAGTATACTAGAGAATTGGATCCCAATCTGTATACTTCTCCTGAGAGAACATAGACAAATGACATTATCATGATACAAATCCCTGTGTGTCTCCAGTAGTGTGGTTAAAACTCTGCTCCTTCCTTTCCTCACTCAAGAAAGCACATCAGAAGGTAAGTGACATAACGATATTATTAAAGGGATACCTGCACACCTGATTTTCTATTAATTACAACTTTCTTGCGGCAGTCCTCAAAACTGCTCGAGGCATGTCACCAAGACTCCCTGCACTAGAATATGCATCTACACTCCTAGGAGGAGGGATATAGAAACAGAAAAGACTTACATCCCCATTCTTTGGTGGAATGGTCAACTCCATGTACCCATGAGGAATGTATTGCTGACTGTAGTCAAAGTAGGGTTTCCTCATGAAGTGATTCCTGACTGTTGAGTAAGCTCCATCACATCCTACGATGAGGTCATAAGTGACATCTTTTGGGACTTCATCAGATCTGAAAAATAAAATGAACCATCCCCCAAAAACCATTTGGTGAAAATGATAATGTACTTCTATTTAGGTATGCAGAAAAGCAGTGGCTCAATAGGTAATTTAGAAAACTCACTTTCATGTGTCTAATTTAGAGCTTTGAGTCAGTAGATATAAAATTAAAATGAAAACACTTATCCCAGTCACAGTTTTGATTATGAGAATGAGAATAATACACAATTATACTGATTACTGAAGACATGGTAGGCCGTGAAAGTGTGACAAAGAGTTGAGTTCTCTGTATGAAGGAAGAGTATCTTGAGAAAAGGATGAGGCATTCCAAGTGCATGAGTGAACAATACATTTATATGTTCTAGATGTATGAATGCATGTATGAACAACTGCAGGGATGTGACCAGGATTTTCTAGGAGGAAGAAGTTTGGCTTGAGGAAAATCCAAAGATAAGTTCAAGAGTAGAATATAATTGTCACTTGTTACTCCCCAGGGTTAGTTTCAGCATACCAAAATCTGCTCATAATTAATTTCCTTATTAAAATAGAGTAGTATGCGTATATGACCTGTGCACATCCTCCCATCTACTTTAAATTATCTCTAATTTACCTAATACAATGTGAGTGTTTTGTAAAGAGTTATATTGTTTAGGGAATAATGACAAGAAAGACTCTGTACATGTTCAGTACAGATGCAAAATTTTTTTTCAGTTTTGATCTGAGGTTGGTTGGAGGAGCCCATAGATTTGTAGGAATAACTATATAATGTGTGGAGGGGGAGAAGGGAGTAAAAGAGAATTGGGGATGCAAGCATAAAAGGTTTAAATATTCATTCCGGCAAAGGGGAAAATAATTTTTTCCATTAGAAGGATAATGTATAAGGAATAGTAATTTAGAAAAACTTACTGGTCAGTTTGAAGTGGAGGCAGAATGCAGAAGAGAGGAAAACAGTGGGAAGGTAAGGGAAGAGCCTACATGTGCAGGGATGACAGCTGGACACTGCTGTGCAGCAGGGAAAAAGAGGACAGACCTAAAAGCCAGTGGGTGGAAGACAGACTGGGGCGTGTGTGACCTTGTAAATAAACAGTTGATCTCAATTTAATTCAAAAGTTGATCTCAGCTTAAGGCTTTATTGTGATTGGAAATATCATGTGGAGCCTCTGCCCTCTGAAGATCAATGGCTGCTGGATTACATCAAGAGGGATTGGTTTAAAAGAACAGAAACATTTGAGTGTCATATGTTTCTGGTAATGAATCTATTTCATACAAATGCTGAGCAGAAGAAACCAGAATGTTCTAGGCTTAAATTCAGTGAAGGCTGAAAGGCTATATGGGATGTGATTGGTTGGACTGCTTATCCAAATTACACATTTGATTTATAATCCAGCGGTTTTTCCATTAATAATGTGAGAAAATAGAAAAAAAGGGCACATCAGGTATGGTTCTAATTATGTGGGCAATGATATAAGGGAATAAAGGAATGGACATGCTTAGGGAGAAATAGAAGATCAAGACTTGAGATTCTTTGCAATAATGGTAAGATACACCCGTGGTTGGGAATTTAATATTCATTGATTAGGACTTTGATAAGGGTTGAGAATGGAGACAGAGGCCCAGACTACAGATGCTTATTTTACAGATGTGAATTTACAAGTGGTTGTGGAACCCAGTAGTGTGGATTCCAAGAGTGGGCCACGAGGCTTAGAATGGTAGAAAAAAGTACCATCAGCCAAGGTGAAGCAGAGAAAGAGCACCCAAAAAGAGGGCAGGGGAAACAGAGCAGCAAGGGGCACCTATTTCCAGGTTAGGAGAGTTTGAAGCAATGTGGTCTCCAGTGCCAAAGACTATAGGAAGGTGAGAGAGCACGAAAATTATGATGAATCACTGGCACTGATACTCAGAAGGCACCCAGGGCCTATTTTCAATCTAAAATTCCCTGAACCTGGAAGCCATTTGAATTACCCATTTAGTAATCATTTAATTCTTTCAAAATAGCCGAAGAACAAAGTTTACGTATCCAATTCTCCACTCCCTGCCTCCAACTCTGAAGTCAAAGTCCTGCCCTGCTGGTTACCCAAGCACGGTGATTGACCCTTCTTCCAGACTGCACTTCACCAGCTTGTGGCCAAAGTACACCTTCACATTGGAGTGCTTCTCAACAGCTGAGGAAACAAAGAAGGCAAATAGAACATTTCAATTCATGTTTCACTTGACCAAATTGAATACTAATCATTTTCTAGGAACAGTATGATAGAGATACTTATTCAAAACAATGTTAAACAAATTTATTAAAATGGTAGTTGAACAACTGTTGGCATATTCTTACTATTTTTTTTAAAGAAAGAGAAAAAGCCAACTTTATTTTTTCATGTGTTTTTTTTTTCCTCCACATAGATATGTTTGGGGTACTAGTGATTGAACCGGGATCATCACATAAGCCAGGCAAGCACTCTACTGCTGAGTCAGTTCTCCAGCCCCCTTACTATAATTTTTTAATAAAACAAGAAAATAACAATCACTATATTCATTTTTTTTTTAATTATGGGGCTCCATGGTAGAGCACTTACCTAGCATGTACAAGGTTCTGGGGTGCATCACACACACACACACACACACACACACACAAATTATATTGTGCAAACTCTTGCACAATATTGTAATTGTTCGTGACCTTGTAAAGAAACAGTCATCATATGCTTTAAAATTTGATTTCAATTTAAGGCTTTATTGTGATTGGAAATATCATGTGGAGCCTCTGCCCTCTGAAGATCAATGGCTGCTGGACTACATCAAGAGGGATTGGTTTAAAAGAACAGAAACATTTGAGTGTCATATGTTTCTGGTAATGAATCTATTTCATACAAATGCTGAGCAGAAGAAACCAGAATGTTCTAGGCTTAAATTCAGTAAAGGCTGAAAGGCTATATGGGATGTGATTGGTTGGACTGCTTATCCAAATTACACATTTGATTTACAATCCAGTGGTTTTTCCACTAATAAGCAGGCCTTCTAGTTACTTAAATTAGAAACTTCAGGGCTTTAAAAAACACCTTCCTCTTTCTCAGCCTCCTCTAACCCTTATCTATTTGATCTTCTACAAATACCATGAATCTACCCCCTTCCCTCCAAACATGCTGTTTTTGCCTCAAGGCCCTTTCTTTGCACTCAGAGATTATGGCAATGCCCTCAAGATTCCAACCCTCTCTCAGCCTCCACACTACTGCTTCTCATCTTTCTAAAATGTACATTTAATCATGTCACTTTGCAATTGACCATGTCTATTGTCCCTCTAAACTGAGTTCTTCACTAAGAGCGAGCACTCATTCATGCCAGTGTCTAAGAGACAACAGGAATTCACACGATGAACAAATGATTTCCATTTAGATAACTGATGGAAGGAAAAAGAGACACTGGAGGCTGTGTTACTACTATTTTTCAAAAGACATTGCAATGTATATAGTCTTTCTCTTTATAATCCATAGAAAGTAATATAAGCAAATCTCAAAAAAAAAATCATGTGACAAGATAAGTATTATGTGTTGCACTCAAACTGGTAAATAAAAGCATTGGACTTACCAGTCAGTAGATCTTTGTTTAAGTTTTCTCTGCTTATGGAAAGAATATACTGCAAGAGAAACAGAGTAGACACTGTTTCTGAAGAATGGACAAATATAATTCTAAGTTACTCACTAAAGGAAATATTATTTAGCAAAAGGTTGCAAACTTAGCTTTATAATCATTTATCTAACTGGTCTTTAAAAAATACTTTAAGGAAATATGTGTAATATAGCATTCAAATTTTAACTAGGGTTTTTCCAAAGTTTGATAAAAACTAAACCCTTCTCTCATACCTAAAATATCATTTCACTAAACTAATTTTGCCCTAACTGTGAATCATAAATGTCATATTTTCATCTTATGTCTCTAAATTTAGCTGTTGGGACACTTCAGTAATAATAGCACCACTAGAATAAATGTACAGTTTTCCAAAAAAGCTACCTTAGGCCTTCATTTCAACGTAAAAAGTGTGTGTTGTGGGGGCTGGAGTGGTGGCTCAGCGGTTTCGGCGCTTGCCTGGCAAGCACGAGGACCCAGGTTCAAACCCCAGCACCACGTACACAACTAAGTGTTGGAGCAACTAAGGCCATGTGAAAAAAAAACTAAATAAAATTGTTCCTCTCTTTCTCTGTCTCTCTCACTGTCCCTCTCTCTTTAAAAAAAAAAAAAAGTGTGTGTGTGTGTGTGTGTGTGTGTGTGTGCTGGAGAGTTGGTTGTAGTGGGGCTAGGCCTTGGCAAGAGTAATACCATTATCTCACCAGGACCTGTGTTGGTTATTTCTGACTTATAGGACAATTCAGCAGGACTGACAGTCCATGAGACAAGGTAGACACAGTGCCTGTGACTGTCAATACTTAGGGGACCATTAAAATGTTTTAATTTTAATTTAGTTTAAAATCCGAAGAAAAAATAAGTTAAGTATAATAATAATGAATATATAATAGCAGATTCAGCTTGGGTTATATTTATCTTTATACCAATGCACTTATAAAATCATAATTTTAATACTTACTATTTTGTAATGAATGTACCTACCTAGAGCTTTTGCAAGTCACAATGAAGCCTTGCAATTCGAGGTGAATCTGTTGCTTTAAATATTTGAAGCATATAATTTTCCAAATTATGGGACATCACAATATTTTAACACAAATATACTAATTTATGAATCTTTACCTCATATTGAAGGAAAAGTTTTACATTAGCAGCTGAATCTAAACCTGGTGACAGGGGCAGTGATAGAGGAAGAGCTTACTGTCTTTGCTGTAAATTAAAATGAACAGGGAGAGACCTCTTCAATCTGTGCCTTAGAGTTCTTTTTTCTTGTCTTCCATGTCATTAATCACTGTGTTTCAACAGAAACCAAATTTGTTCGATGAATGTTAAAAAAACATTCAAATTATGAAGATTCATTTACATTAACATAGGGAAAATATCCTTGACATGTTCATTGTCAGATTTGGTTGACGTTTGCATTATCTGAGAACAGACAGACACAACGGTCCTGTAGGGACACTAGAATGTCCTTGTCCAATCTTCTCCAGATCTTTGAATAGTTGTAACCAAGAGTTGGAGTGACTCCAGCCAAGTCACAATTCTCCAATACCTATTCTTAAAGGCTGATCTTGTGAAGAACAAATGAGAATAAACAAGGCAAGAGGTATAAAGTGACCCTTGTGACCAAAAAGATAATACTAAAAAAACCCAAAAGAGGTTAGAAAATTTCCTTTGGGAATTTATAAGATAATAGTTGTGGTGATATTTCATATATATTAGTAAAAAATGCTTGCTATCTCTATCCCCAATGCCTTCAAAGGGGAATGCTTCATAATGAGGGGGCACCCCCTTCTCTATTTTGAGCATAGGGGCTTAGGAGTATATAAATTGGGGAGTGAGTGCTGACTTGTTCTGTATATTAGGGAGTATTTTGACAGCTCTCAGGGCAATTTGGGAGGGAGATGATGGGAGCATCTAGTCAGACAGGAAGAGTCTGCATGCTGCTTGGGAAAAAGACTGAGAAAAGGAAAGAAAAAAAAGAAAGAAAAGGAAAAAAAATACAGCTGAAGGAGGAAGTCCAGAGAAGGGGGTCAGAAAGGATTATAGTAGTCAGATTTTGCACATGGAGGATTTCTAAATTATTTGTGTGCCTTGAACATGGTGATCCCTCCATCACTCATAGATTCTCAGCAGACTCATAGGTCTTTTGAGTAAGTGAATGGGTAAATTTCAGGTCTGCATCATCCTGGTACACAGCCAATACCATGTGAGAGTCAGGTTCTAAGTGGCAGAGGAGGCCAAGAAAAGGTAGGCTCCCTGGGAATTTGAAAAAATTCTGGAATCATGAAAATGGCTTTGCATTTCCACAGGCTGTGCAACTGAATGTAATATCAAAAACTGAATGTAATTGCAAAAACTGAAGAATAAGATGGGGCTGTAAATTTAGTATTAACTCAGTTCTTAAGAATCCAAAAATAGCCAGAATAATGGGGGAGGGACCACTTTCTCCCCCTTAATAATGTAATGAGGGCCCCTGAAAGAGGAACTCTGGCCAACCACCAGTGCTTTCTTCCTCTTGTGGATTTTAATGTTCCCTTTAGAGTTTTCTTTCCCTCCATTCACTCCCCCAAACATACCTCTACTCAGTGTGAGGTCTGTGGACCTGCAGCAACATACCAGCTAGAACTTTTTAGAATTGTAGAGGCTCAGCTTATATTCCAGCCCTGCTGAATCAGACTTTGCATTTTAACAAGATCCCAGGTGAGTCTGAGCTCTACAATGGGAATTCTGCTTGGAAGAATATCAACCTTACTCTCTACTTTTTTATTTATCTTATTTTTATTTTTATATTATAGTTGTATATAATGATGGGATTTGCTGTCACATGTTCATAAATGCACACAATACAGCAATATAATTTGGTCAATATCCCCACCTCCCTCCTCCCGTCCCTTGGTCCCTTGCCTCTTTCTGGGGTATGTATTTGTTCTACTATACCTAAGTGTAGTGACATAAATCTTATACCTATGAATAACTTTTTTTTATGTATGTGACAATAGTATATACAATGGCACAATGACATACTTATAAAAACTTGGAGTGTACCTTGTTTTAACTCAGTTCCAGCATTTCCCCTTCTTCTTCCTCCACCCTACCCTGTCTATACTTAGTAACATGAGACTGGATAGATTAAAAAAATGAATAAAAGCAAGTTGGAAATTTCCTCTTGTTGATGTGTGCTTTGGTGAATGCTTTCTATCTCAAGAAAACAAACTCAGAAAGTATAATTACATGAAAGTACATATTTTCCCCAGTTCTGTATGTTATTCTGTGAAAAATAAGAAAAAACACAAGGCAAGATAATGAATTTTCATTCATAAACTCTTCATCACCATCTGGCTTCTGTTACAGAAATTATGGAGTACAGAGAGCACTTCTGATTCATTTTATACATTTAATTACAAACAAATTTGGGGCAAGAAGTTTAGTTAGGGAAAGACAACAACATCATGAAACTCTCCCGAGTTGTTATACATTATGATTGACAACAAATAACATGGTAATTCTCTCTAATTGTAAAGGAGATGGGAGGGAAAGGGCATTCCAGGCGTGAGCAGCAGGAGCAAAGCACAAGAGCAAGAAATGGCCTATCAGGAAGGATGGTAATCATAACTAGTTCTTTTTGAATGTGTATTATGGTCTGGGTTCTGTTTTGAGCATTTCTTATGAATTAACTTGCTAACTACTAAATATGTTTCTGGGGTCTCAACTGAAGAAAACAATGTCAAAGGTAGGGCTGGAAGGGAAGGGAGGGGTCAACAAGCAGGTGCAGATTCCAGACACTAGGTTTGGTTATGATCAGTGTGCATACCACCATCTCCACGGTAAACCTACCTGAGACTTTGTCCCATAGGGAATTGCCGATTTTTTTCCTGAAAGAGAGTGAATCATTCTTGCTCGCATGGGAACACCTTGGGACACAATCTGAAATGAGCCAGAAATAGTGATTTCAATTACTGTAACATGGCATCATGCAAAAATGGTAGTTTTTTAATTTAAAATGTGAATTTCAAATATCAGTAACTATAAAGGATTCTGGAAGCCTAGTATGATAAAAACTCATGCAATGAAAATTGTGTTCCTGAAATTTTTAGTTGTTTTTTTTTCAATCTTAGATGTTTTGATTGATCCAAACAAATATCACAGATCAGGGAAAGTGTTTCACAATTAGAGAGGTTAAGTGATTTCCTCATAATGACAAACATGGATATCATGAGAAGTAAAACTCAGGGCTCCTAACGTTCAGTGCAAAGTGATTTTTTATGCAAGGCATTGCTGTTGGGATAACAATTGTGGGAAGGGAAGTAGTGTTCAGTTCTAAGAGCGCTGGGGGAATGGCCCAGGGGTAGAATGCTTGCCGAGTACTTGTGAGGACCTGGATTTGATCCCCAGCACTGTAGGGGATAAAAGACAAACATATTGTTAGTGAAAGTAGTAGTAGTATCAAGAAAAATATACCATTGCTGTTTGCATTTTCAAATCACATAATGGTGAGCACTAAGTCCATATTGGGAACTTTTACTAAAAAGTCACAGTCCCTTATTCAAATCATGAGGCTTGATGGTTTCAGGGTTCAGGATTATTCAAATTTTAGACAGATACTATAGTGTACAAATGTTACATATCACATAACACCCATAGATCTGATATAATATCTTGAAATCAAACACAATTTTTATAGCAAAATATGTATGGTTTAGATGTGAGATGTCCCCCAAAAGGTCCTGTGTAAGACAATGCAAGAAAGTTTACAGGTGAAATGATTGGGTTATGAAAGTTTTGATCTAATCAGTGCATTAATCCCCTCATAGGGGTTAACTGGGTGGTGACTGTAGGCAAGTGGGGTGTGGCTGGAGGAGGTGGACCATTGGGGATTTACCTTTGGGGTATATATTTTGTATCTGGCAAATGGAATCTCTCTGCTTCCTGGCTGTCATGACCTGAGGTGCTTTCCTTCACCACACCCTTCTGACATGATATTCTGCCTCACCTTGGGCCCCGAGTTATGGAGTCAGACAACCACAGACTAAATGTCAGAAATCATAAGCCAAAATAAACTTTTCCTCTTCTAAGTTGTTCTTGTTGGGTATTTTGGTCACAGAGAGGAAAAGCTAAGTAAAGCAATATATTCATACTAAGTAGGGTTTTAAAACAAGACTGTAAAGTCTTGTATCAGACCAAGTTTTGTTGTTAAATAAGTGATGAAAAAACTTCTATTTCCCAAGTTCTTTGAGGGTGTCAAGTGGAGAATAAGAGATTATGGCCCCACCACCTCTCATCCTGGATGCCATTTATCCTGCCTCTTCTACTTAGGCAGATGCACCACCCATGAAAGCCCAGTGTCAGAAGCAGTCATCCAGTGAGGTTGTAGTGACACCTGTCACCTCATCCCCCAAGTTCCTCAAAATGTCAACTGTGTGTCCTTTTGTCAAATTTAGTAGTTTGAAAACTTTTGCAAAATGTATTTTCATGCAGAGGTTCTTGATATTAAATGGTTTTTCAAACCAGGATAAAAAAGATCACAAAATTCTTGAAAATCATTGGATATTATAAGGAAAATGCATTCACAAGATACCTGATCTTCAAGGCCAATGGCTTTCAAGGCTTGTCGTCCTCTATAAGAAAGTGCCAAGTTAATGCTTCTTCCACGTGTAAAGTTAGCCACTCGGATATCTAAGACATTGGAAGAAGACTCTACGTTACTCACACCTCCTTAAAATATGGAAGAGGATGAGCATATTTTTGCATCTGAATAACTATTCCATTTGGAAGAAAATCAAAAGACTTGTAAATCAAGAGACTTGTAAATTATTCTAAAAATACTAATAGTAAATCAGTATTACATTGAATTTAGATCATTGAAGTTTTAAAAATAATGTAACAGTTCTTATTTTTAAATTACTTTTATTAAAAATATTTTTGTATTCAGAAAATCTAAAGAGGTCAAGGAATCAGAATCACATCTCATATTTTTCACTATTGACTTACCCTCCCTTGCTTCATATACATCAATTTGGAAATTTCTCTTTGCAAGGAAGCATGCATTTAATGATCCAACCTAGGAATGAAAGTAATTTCTTTTGAACGTTTTCATATAATCCCTCACATATAGAGAATGTTGAGTGGCAAAATGAAATATAGATGTGGCTATTATTATACTGATCTACTTAGTCACTGCTAGAGGATACTGATTACAAAAGTAGTAAGATTAATTCAAGATTCATCAATGTACTTCCAGAGGTACTTTTTATGTTTGTCTTAACATTTTTATAGTGACATGCAATTTTCATATGGAAAGAACATGAAACAGTGTACAGTGTAGAAAATAACTGGAAAGCAAATCTTTATAATCTTATAACCCTTATAACCTTTCCTCAGACCAAAAATAGAACATTGCCAATCCCCGGTAATACCTCCTTACCATCATCTCCATCCAATTACAATACCATCCCTCTCATTCAGAGTAAACATTACTCTGACTTTTGCAATAAATAACCTACCCTTGCTTCTTCATAATTCTACCATTCAGGTATATATGCCTAAACGATATCATTTTCTTTTGCCCAACTTTGAACAAGGTAATTAGAATCACACTCTGTATTTATTTTTACATCTTGCTTAACACAGCATTATTATATTTATGAGATCCATTCATGTGCTTATGTGTCAGCTTCAAGTCATCTGTTTTTATTTCTCTCTGATTCTTCATTGCATGAAATATCACAGATATGATCCATCCTACTGTCAGTGGACATTTGAGTTGTTTCCAGTCTGGGCTATGACTCACAATGTTTCAGAGAACATCTGTATATGTGTTCTGGTGTCTATGTGATAATTTTTCTCTAAGGTTTTATACATTCAAGGGGAATATCTTGCCTAAGCAATATAGGCATCTACTGATTGCAGAAGAAGCTGGGAATTTCAGCAGGATTTTTTTTTTTTTTGGGAAAGAGAAAGGGACAAGGAGAGACAGAGGAAAAAAAGAGAGAAATTTTATTTATTTAGTTTTTCATATGGCTTTCATTGCTCCAACACTTTGTTGTGTACATGGTGGTGCTGGGGTTTGAACCAGCATCCTCGCTCATGCCAGGCAAGCATTATAACCACCAATCACTGCTCCAGCCCCTTAGCAGCACTTTTGATATACTTGTGAAGCTAGAAGGACAAAATTTGGAGTTTGGGACACACAAACCCCCAACTTCTATTCAGGAGGGTAGGTTCTAAGACCACCCCCATCTCCATCATTGAGTAAGAACCCTAAAGAGTAATATCTCAGTAGTACAGCAAAATGGAAAGGAACCAATGGTCAAAGGGACCAAAGTTTGGGAATGATCTCTAGTCCTGATAAGATTCCGTTTGAATGGGATTACTGGTAACCACAGCTACCCAACAAAAACAAACAAATCCTCTCTGGAAAAAAAAAATATCAGCATCATAGGACCAAATTTTTTTCCATATATTTTACTACACAGATCCAATCTTGTCCCCTTCTGCACCAGTCTTACTAGCCTTCTTTCAGCCACTAGTATTCACAATGTTTTCTCACAGGGGAATTTACCATGTTATTTCCACGACTGGAAATGTTCTTGCCTTCCCTCTTAATTTTGTAAACTCCCACTCAATCTTCAGGTCTTCACTCAGTTTCATTTCCCTAGGGAAGCCTTCCTTGACCACTCTCCCTCACATGCCCCACTTATGAGTTCTCAGAATGCTGGGGACTTTTCCTCTGAAAAGTGTTAAAAGCTAAATAAAGCAGGTCCCTCCAACTTCTTATGTTGGAGTCCTAACGTTATTTGGTGTTAAAGTCTACACAGAGATAATTTAAAAATGGCATCATTAGGGTGAACCCAAATCCAGTATAACTACCATCCTAATAAAAAGGGGGAATGCAGACACATATCCAAACATGAACAGAGGAAGGACAGTGTGAAGACTCCTGAGGAGAAGATGGTCATCTACACGCAGATCCTTCCCTCACAGCTCCAATTTTGCCTACACCTTCACTTTGGACTGCTAGCCTCCATAAACAATAAATTTATGTTCTTTAAGCTACCCTGATTATGGTCTTTTATTTTAGCAACCCTAGCAAACAAATTCACAGAACTTGTCATAATGGAAAGTTTATGTCTTTCAAGTGCATCTG
Source organism: Aplodontia rufa (assembly GCA_004027875.1). NCBI lineage: Eukaryota > Metazoa > Chordata > Mammalia > Rodentia > Aplodontiidae > Aplodontia > Aplodontia rufa. Next base: position 52,720 of record PVKS010004911.1, on the reverse strand, counting down.
TCATCAATATCTGTCTACCCCACTAGACTATCAACTAGTTTTGCTCGAATTTTATTCCCAGCTTCTACCATTTAAGTTTTTACATAAAATTCGTAAACAAACTTTATTGAGCACTTACTATGCAAAATTTATGCTAAACTTCAGGAATTTAAAAGTTACCAAGCTCTTGTGCCCATTGAACACTCAATTTATTTAAGACACTAATATATAAACTTATTAATGCTTAAATAAACCACTTTTGAATATGCAAGCCCACTTTTTACATAAAATGTTGACTATTCCCCATATTATTTGAACTTCTAATATGGATTGGTTTTAAAAACACATAATTCAATCACAAACTTCTAATACATTTTAAAAATACTTATATGTTTGAGACCTGTGATTTTTTTCCATTTATACAAATTTTATGTGCCTGTAAATTAATATGAGAAACTCCTTGCAAAGAAACTCTTGTCTCAGTTAGAAATCAATGGAAAAAAACGAAAAGAAGGAAGAAAGGCAGGCAGGCAGTCTGGCAATATAAATCCTAGAGAACACACAAGAAAGCAGACTGTATTTTTTCAAAGATGGTCATAACAATATCTTTTAGCCTCTTCTGTAATTTAACTTTGACATTCTTTTATCAAGATGTGTAGGTTACTTTTTACTCACTTAAATTTAGGAAGACTTGTAATAGCTTTTACCAGCCTCTAATAAATTTAATAGAGGATGGTAATATAGCTCAGTGGTAGAGTGCTTGCCTAGCATGCACAAGGCCCTGGGTTCCATCCCCAGCAGTGAAATAAAATAAAATGAATAAATAAATAAATAAATAAATAAATACATAAGTGGGCGATGTGATACTTGAGCAGAGCATGGTGGTGCACACCTGTAATCCCAGCTGCTGGGGAGGCTGAAGCAGGATGATGGTAAATTAGAGGACAACTTGGTCAGTTTAGCGAGATCCTGTCTCAAAATGAAAAATCAAAAGGGTTAGAGGTATAGCTCAACAGTAGAGAACTCCTGTGTTCAATCCTCAGTACTGGTCAAAAAGAAAAGAAAGGACAAAAAAAAAAAAAAAAGAAGAAGTGATACATGAGTCATTTCTAAGCATAGTTTTGAGCTGGTTTGGAAGCTTCCGCTTCCTGATTTTGGAAGCTAGTTATCACGTAAGAAGAGTAAATACTTGGAAGTCCAAGCCTTATGAGAAGCCCAAACCACTTGGATATCTGTAAGTAGTTATCCAAGTCAAAAGCCTCATCCACAGATTGCCAGCACCAGCTGCCAGCAATGGGAGTATGTCATCTTGGATATCCAGTCTGGTCAAGCCTTGGAGATGGCTGCTGCTCCAGCCATATGACAGACCACCCACAGAACTGAGACATAATGATAGATTGTCAATGCAGACCACTAAATTTTGGGGTGGTTTGTTACACAGCAATAGATAACCAGGACAAGTGAATTGGAAAAAAAATTTGTGTTACTTTTGATTGATCTTTGAGAGATGAGAATCTTTTGCCATATAGATAAAAGAGTATGAATTCTTTTGGAAACCTAAAATTGATTTTCAAGACATAGAACAATGATTGTCTGAAAAATATTTATTGATTCCTTGGTGTTTTAAGAATCCTTTCTAGGCATTAAGTGATCCAAAGATAACACACAATTGTTGTTCTCAGGGAGTTCACAGTCTTGTCTGAGTCTTAATTTTTTAAATTTTATATATATATATATATACATATATATATATATAATCATTTAGAATGATTTTTTTTTCCTGTATGCCACCTCTTTGCTAGGTGCTAGGGATACGACAGAAAGCAGTATATTCCCAGACTTCTTAAGAAGATCACAGACAACTACAACATAGAATGATACACAGAATGATGGGGGAAGCACAGCTTTGAGAGAACAGAGTGAGACTCTTTAGTTCAAATGAAGGAGTGTGGAGTGGGGTAAGATATAACTTCCAGAAAAAAATAAAAGCTAAATGTAGGCTGGAATGATAAGTGTCAGGGGAGCCAAATAAGGGTTAGGAGGAAGAGGGCTCTGAGAAGAAACACACAATGTGAGTTTAAAATAACTACTTGAAAAAAAATGAAACAGATAAATTTGATTAAAGAAAGAATAATACTAACATATAATACCTATGAAATGATTGTAATGTACTGTAACTTGTTTAATCTACACAGCTGACTTACTATGTAGATACTGTTATTTTCTTATTTCACAGATATGGAAATTGAGGCACAAAGAAATTAAATGACTCACCAAAGTTAGCACTACTGAGTGGCAGTGTTGGCATAGAGATTCAAACATACCCAATCTGATTCCAGGACATGACCTCTTACCTAATCAACTAGGAGTGTGACTGAAAAGTGTTGAAGATTCAGTTGAGGATGAAGATGTTTATGGTTTGTATATGAGATGTCCTCTAAATTGTGTATGAGACAATGCAAGACAGTTTAAAGGTGAAATGAGAGGTTTAAGCTAATTCCCTGAAAGGGATTAACTGAGTTAGGCTATAGTCGGGTAGGGTGTGGCTAGAGGAGGTGAGTCATTGGGGGCATGCCTTTGTGGTATATATTTTGTCTGTAGTGAGGGGAATCTCGGCTTCCTGGTGTGATGTCCTGAGCCACCTTCCTCCACCAAACTCTTCTGCCATGATGTTCTACCTCCCATCAGGTGCCAAGGAATGAGACCTCTGAAACCATAAGCCCCCAAACAAACTTTTTCTCCTTTACTTGTTCTTGTTAGATCTTTTTAGTCACAGCAGCAAAAAAGCTGATTAAAACAGAGACCATGAATTTATAAGTGGCACCAAGATGTGGATTTTTTTTTTCTTGCAGCACTGACCATCCTGGATTTAATGCAGAGGGTGAAGACTTCTGTAATCTAGTAGGAGGAGATTTAGCTATGTGGATGAGATGAAAAGACAATGAAACAAAGGTGCTGACAATATTAGCTGAATTAGTGGACCATCATCACCATGCCTGACAAGACAGAGGAGGGCTGATGAACAGGAAGAACTAGGAGGTTCTTAGGAAGAGCAGATATGACAGAAATAACTGAGAAAGCTATAATGTTAGGGGATTTTTAACAAGTCCTAGATCTGATGCTATTATGAGAGATACAGGTCCATTCTGTGGGTGACAAGGTTTAGGTCGAGGATGTGTGATGGTACAACATGGAGGCTGAAGTCTTGAGGGTGGAAGAGATAGGAAGCACAGAGTTCCAGGAACTGAGGGGCTGGGGAACTGGATGGGTCAACAGTGTGAACTTCAATAGTAACTCAAGGTGATGGCAGGGAGAAGGGAGAGGGCAAAAATTATGTAAACATGAAAGTCTTTAGTATTCGAGAGAAGTGACCAGAGGTTGATCACTGACAACAGTGAGGGCAGAAGAAGGTACAATAAGTAAATGGCACAGGTCTTAAAAGTCAAAGGATGAACACATCCATGCTGACATTTGGTGTCTGAAGAAATTAGTTCAATTCACTTCCTTCTAAACCTTCATTCTGAACTAACTTCACTTTCTATTGCTGCCATCATTTTCCCAACAGTAATCAAGCTTTCCCAGCCAAGAGTAGTACTTGCTCAGCCTGGCTCAGAAAACTGAATATCTCAACATCTTTCTCGTCATCTTCACTCCTTTTCAGCAGAGCACTGGACTCTTATTTTTCATTAATCATCACTCCTTTCTTAAATCCCTTTCTTCCTGGACTCCTGCTTTCCAATTTTTAAAAAATTGCCTCCATCTTCTTTACATTTGTGTGTTAAAGAATATGTAGTAAGGGCAGGATCAGGGACAAGTTTGTATGAAGGAAAAGAAAAACAGAAAGCTTACAGTGAATTTCACACAATAAATTGCTTCCAAAGGCTGAAATGTTATATAGTATTTGGAAAAGAAAAAGACGAAAGACAGTACAGCCTCACAAAAGGGAAGAGATAGTTTGAAAATAGGGCTATAAGCATAACTGTTACTCCTAAGGTGGTGGGAAGCTGTTTAGGGAAAGTGTGTGGATCCCGAGGCAACATGGTCAGGAGGCTGGAAATGAAGTCCCAGGAGGTATGTTTAGAACCTGGGTATCTCTTATTAGGAAAACAGGCCCAGAAGAAAGTTGGGTAGCACACAGAAGCCACATTCTAAAGACAGATTGATTATCCGTGAAATTCTAAGGTGAGGAAATGGCCTAGGTACGAAAAAACAAAACAAAACTGGAATTCAGAAGCAAGAAAACCATTCACTTATTTCCTGGGAATCTGCCCATGGTAAAGGAATGATAAACAGTGTAGCAAACAGGGGTCTCAGTGACTACACTGGAACATGATCCCATCCAATCCAGACGGTGGCCAATGGTCTGCTTCCATGCATTCATTGTGTTCCTCTTCTTTGAGAAAAATTGATTTTATTGATCTGGGGAAAAGGGGGCAGATCCAAGTGGAGGGTCTGCTTCAGTACTTTCTAAGGCTGACAGGTATAGCTGCATGCCTCTGCAATGCTTCTTGTGTGTTTGCCGTTAAACATCTATTCATGGTTCTTCACAACAGAGGAGGAAAAGAAGGAACCTCAGGTAGTGTGGACACAGAAGAATTAAATCTGATCCTTGGTTCATTAAAAACTCTAATGCTTGGGCTGGAGCACTGGCTTAGCAGTTAAGCGCTTGCCCGGCATGCGCAAACACCCAGGTTCAAACCCCAGCACAACATGTACAACTAAGTGGTCAGAGAAACAAAATTAGATGAAAAAAATAAAATAGATTCTCTCTCTTTCCCTCTATCTTTAAAAATTAAATAAAATATCAAAGGCTGGAGAGGATTAGAGCCTTTCTTATGCATTGCTTGCAATTATCTTGTCAAGTTGAATCTTCACATCTGACAAGACTTCATACAATAAGCCCAAGAGAAAATTCTGCTATATGTACATCAGGAGACATGTGCCATAATGTTCATAATAGCATCTTTCATAACTAAGTGAAGAAGCAAATATACTGCACACAAATGATAATCACAAAGGAATGGACAAATAAAGTATGGTATAATCACACAATGAAAAGCAGTAATACGAAGATATCAGCAGGGAAAGAACAAATCCCAGATGTTTTCATACTGCACAATATTCTTATAAAGATAAAACTAAACTATAGACATATGTATGTATTTAATTTTTAAAATATATATATTTTGATATATGTATATATAATTATATACGATGAAAGTATAAATAAAAAGGCAAAAGAATGACAAACTATTCAGGGCAATGGGCAGAGAAGCATACAGGTTAAAACGTATTAATTTTTGTGTTGAGTGTGGATTTGTGGATACTCAATATAATTAATAAACAAACAAAGCAGTAAATAAAAGTGTCTTTTCCTGGGGCTGGAGCAGTGGCTCTGCGGTTACAGTGCTTGTCTGGCATGCACGAGTGCACAGGTTCAAACCCCAGCACCCATGCACACAGCTAAGTGTCAAAGCAACAAAGCCATGTGAAAAACTCAATATAAAATTGATTCTCTCTCTCTCTCCCTCTCTCTCTTTCTCTCCTTCTCTCTTAAAAAAGTGTCTTCTCCAAAGCTAGTCATTATTGTGTGTCAAAAGTTTTGATGATTCTTATTCTGTGTAATTGAGACTCAAATAACCTAAGAGGAAAAAATATTGGTATATGCTATACAAGTTCAGTTAGAAGGGATAATAATGTAACTAATGATGTAGCTTTTATACTCTAACTTTATTTCCATTTCTCGCTTTCTGTAAAAGGTGCTTAATTGGGAATAACTGTCAGTACCAGTTTAACTGTTAGACTAGCAAACAGACTAAAACAAAAAGATATAAATGGAAATGGAAATGTGGTGTCTAACCCATTCTAAGCCTACCACAAACTCTTGGTTGAGACACAGCTGAGTTCCTGACCATAAATAGGAAGAAGTTGGAGGTGGGTGGAGAAATTGGGCAGAATTAGAACACCTGGGAGAAATAAAAAACAAATTTCATGAGAACAGTTTCCATTAAGGAGAAAAACAATTATAAAAATTTCTGTATTTGTTTTAAAGCACCAAAAGCCTGCAACAGTAAAGGTTTTGATCACAAAATAATTTGTAACTTAAAGGTTCTATTGATAACTGGTCTAGCATATATGTGCATAAGATATGCTGCAAGCAGATTTCTTGGTTACATAATTACAGGTTTATCCAATTTATCATTCTTTTTCTTTTTCTGATTCCTCATACTTCCTTCCCGTATGCTGTGTTCCATAAACCTTCTTCTGAACTTTATATCCTTCAGAATGGCAACAACATTCACTCATGTACCTACCAGGATGGCTTAGGTAATGTCTAACACTCCTCTCTACCTACAATATACGTATGCAACAAGGCTCATTAATTTCCTCCTCTTGACTATTTTTCAAAACCAGTCTCCTCCTGCTCACATCCTCTTACACAAGACCTCCCAACATTTTTGTTGTTGTTGTTGAACGTTCTTACCCTTTGCCTAAACTATTTCAACAATGTTCTAATAACCCTGTCACTCCACAGACTCTACCTGTTCAAGCCGTTTGCCTCATTAGAACTCAATATGTCATGCACTTTTTTACTTCATGCCTTTGAATATAGTGTTCCCTTTGCCTGAAACATCCTTTCCGGCTATATGCAGTTAGAAAATGTTCACCTTTCTTTTTCCTTCAAGACTCATGTCCTCAGTGCAGTTTACCTCTCATCTTCTGAATTACATGTTTGTCTTTTCTTCTGTGATTCCACAGATGTATGCATGTATAGATGTGTTTTAGCATTTCTCACAATAAGTTTATTTATTTATCTGCATTCAATCTGACTCCCCCAGCAGGCTGTGAATACCCAGAGAGGAATGATATTTACATCATTTTTTTTTTCTGTTTCTGGCATGAACCACAACATCTTATATGTAAAATTTTTAACAAAAAATTAGGAAATATGAATAAACATGAATAAAAATAGTATTCTTCTACAATCTTACCACCAGAGACAGCCAGTAGTAGCATTTTCTATGAATGTAAAGGATATGATATTTCCTTTAAAATTATAGCAGCCTGGTGCTAGAGCAGTGGCTCAGCAGTTACAGCACTTGCCTTGCATGCACAAGTCTGTGGATTCAAACCCAGAACCATACACACAGTGAAATGTTGGAGCAACAAAGGCCACACGAAAAACTAAATAAAAAATTGATTCTCTCTTTAAAAAAATGACAATAAATTATAGCAAGCTGTATAATTCTTTTCATGATTTTTTTCCCTAAAAACTGAATGGTATACTATCAGTGTATTTCTATATCAGGAAATCTATTAGATATAAATAATAATTTCATTACATTTAATTGTATGCAATGCACATTTACTTGGATATTCAAATTATTTTAAAAGTTAAACTTAGTTAATATAAGGACATCTGTATAATTGTGACACACAAAAATTTATAGGACTCTAAATATGGGAGAGCTCATAAAGGCAAACTTTACAACCATTATATGAGGTGAAAGAAAAATTAATGTATTTATTAGAATAGGAAGAAAAAGAAACCAAAGCTTTTGAGGAGGGTAAGTCCCCTCCCCAAATAGCTGTAGACTTCTGGCCTGTAAGGGATGGACCAGTGGAAATACAAGCATCCCCTGAAGATAATTCTGCTAACCAGAGCTTATGGCAGAGGCAAGAAGGAAGAAGGTGCCTTTAGGATTTTGGTCTTGAAAGCTATCCAGGCATTAGAATTTCCCCGGATCTGGTGATATATTTTCTTTTCTTTGCTGTCTTGCCTATCACTTTTACATTTGTTCTTGCTTCCATACTATTACTAAAATGAATACTGTCTTGTATGAAGAGAATGTCTTTATTGTCCATTGGGTCTGACCTACCAAATTCAGCAGCTGCACACATAATAACACTTTAACCTTACAGTACAGATTTTGCTGAATATGTGAATTGTCACTTTGTGTATTATTTTGAAAGAAAAAATTGGGCAAAAGTCCGGTATGAAGCAATGACAATATATGTCACAACCGGTGACCCACAAAGCATGTGACAGCATTCCTGAACATTTTTACATTTGGAATCAGAAATGTTAAAAGGACTGTCCTAGGGGCTGAAGCCGTGGCTCAGTGGTTTCAGTGCTTGCCTGTCAAGCATGAGGACCCGGGTTCAAACCCCAGCACCACGTACACAACTGAGTGTTGGAGCAACTAAGGCCATGTGAAAAACTAAATAAAGTTGTTTCTCTCTTTCTCTGTCTCTCTCACTGTCCCTCTCTTAAAAAAAGAAAAAAAAAAAAAAAAAAAGGACTGTCCTAGCACTTTGGGGAGAAGACAATAAAGAAGGCAGAACAAAGGACAAAATTAGCATATATCCTATAAATAATGTGACATAAAATCTATCAATCTTTTTGTAGTCTTGTATGGTATTAAACTGTCAACAACTTTTTGTTGAGAAAATAAAAGAGTGAAGGAATGAGTACCTAGGAGTTTAAGTTCTGAAAATGATTTGAGCAAAGGTGAAAACAAAAATGATTGAATTTTAACCAGCTGGGATAATTTTATTCTAAAAGAATTCTGCTGACAGGAGAAAAAAAAATTAGTTTTCTGGAAGCTGCCCATGTTAAATAAAGAACCATCTTTGGCACCATAACTAAGGAACCAAAAAACAATATTTCCCTCTTGCTAGATACAGGGCAAGTCCCAGAATTTCTATTTAACCTGCTCAGGTAAGCAGTGGGCACCTTACTCCACCATGCTAGGCACAGAACTAGAATAGCCATATAAGTCAGACAATCAAATAGGTATTGTCACCAATTGCTCAAATAACTACTGACATTTCAACATGATCTTTAACATTAGTTTTATGTTTCTTGACTTTTTTATTCTCATTAAACAGTAGTAACTGTGTTATTAACCAAAGTGGAGTCAATGTTTTGATTAAAATGACTATTAAGACTAATATCTGGAGGCTAGATCTGTGGCTAGGTGGTTACTGTGCTTGCCTGGCACAGTCGAGGACGTGGATGCAGGTTTGAACTGAACCCCAGCACCACATACACAACGAAGAAAGAGAGCAACAGAAGCCAGATGAAAAACTAAATGAAAGTGATTCCCTCTTTCTCTCTCTCTCTTACTGTCCCTCTTTCTTTATAAAAAAGACTAATATCTGAATATAAAATACCTTTCCTGAAAAAGAACAATTTAGAACCAATGCCATATTTAAAATAGGTATAATTAAAAATTTAAATATTAGAAAAGTTTTTATGAGAAAATTAGCAATCTGTACAAATGAATAATAATTATTAAGTAATAATAGTTAATATAATAATACCAACAGTAATGATACATCTGAATAGATTCTTACCAAGCCACCACCGATGATAGCTACTTTTTTCCTTTGATTGTCAGATGAGCCCATAACTGCCAAAGCACTTTTCACAATTATTGCTTCTGTCACTGAGGGGGAACTCTGTGCTACACTTTGATTTTTCCTTTGTTTTTATACTGCCAAAAGCCCAATGTCTCTGTGAACCAATGAAAATGTTTGGTCCGGACTAACTTCTTTTGCTAGCATTTAACCCATTACTAGCCCAAAGTTCAATCAGCTCAGCTTTGAGAAAAAGAGATTTCATTGCAATAATCAAATTTTGAAAAATCCAGCCACGTGAAGACACTATCATAAGTGTAAAACACAGAATTTTTAAAGCAGCCATAGGGTTTTCCTTCTCCTTTTTCTACAGTATTTATTAGTTTCATTTTCATTCATAATTAACCATGAATGGAATGTCCCTTGTCTGAATGTGGAAGCATTTTGTGTTTCTCTAATAGAATAAGATGACATGGTTTAACAGCTTATCTGTGAATTCTTCTTATAATTAAGAACTACAAGGAATTTCACTTAAAGAGTGTTATAGACTATCTTTAGCAAACACTACCAGGGGAAAATTTACCCAGTTTTAATTGATGTGTTCCTGAACAAGATTTTTAGTTGTATAATTGATTATATTTTTGTTCTTCATATCTTACAATCTGCCTACTCTTTTGTCTCTTTCACCTCATGTGAAATATATTATTTGTTTATTGTGCATATTTGCAAGATGCAATTTTTCTGGAACATGATGTTGTATAAGATAAAACAAGAACATAAATGAGGATGTTTTCCACTTCCTGGTGTAAGCACTAAGAATTCAGAATGATTTTCTTCCTCAGGAGATAGAATTAAACATCATTCAATAGTGACCCCTTGTGGATAAATATGGTTAGAGTTACCGAAAACTTCTGTATTGGGTATTTTTATTTTGATTTGATTTGATTTTTGAATAGGTAATATATTCACATGGTATTAAATTTGTATACAGTGAATAGTAATTCTTCTCCTAACCCTGTCTCTTTGGCAGCCTGTTTTCCCTGCCCAGACAACCAACGGTTTGGGTGTAGGAATTTTCCCTATTTCTCTTTTTAAAATTGTGGACTATAACACAAAAAAGTACATAAAGCAGAAATGTAGAGTGTAATAACTTTCTGTCAAGAAAGCATGTAACTACTTGAATGTAACTACCATTCAAGTCCAGAAAGAACATCATCCAAATCCCTCGTTCCTTGTTCATAGAGGTTACCAACCTTCCAATTTTATTCCTTTTTTTCCTTTTATTTATGATTGTAACAGCATGCATTCATCTCTAAAATAGTTTAGTTTTGCCTTTTAAAAAACTTTGCTATAAATGAGTTCATACTGGTTTTATATTTTTTGCAACTTGCTTCTTTTTCTGAATATTATGCTTCTTAAGATCCATCTGCATTTTTACACATAGTTCTAGTTCATTCATTTTTATTGTCATCTATTACCTTTCCATTCTATTGATGGATACTTGTGTGCTTCCAATTTTTAAAATCACAAATAATGCTGCAGCTATGACCATTCTTAAATGTAATACACATCTGTATAAGTATCTTTGGGATTTATATGCTGGTTATGCAATTGTTAACCTTCCTAAATAGACCAAAATTAAATTCAAAAGTAGTACTAATTTTTACTTGCAATGTGTATAAAAGTTTGCCTTCTACCACATCACACCAATGTGTGTACTGCTGGAATTTTTAGTTTTTGCTATTCTATTGGTAGGTATGAACTGTACTCCACTGTCCTTTTAATTTGAAATCCTTTGATAATTAATGAAATTTATGCTTTTACCTTTTTTTCCAATTTGCTTTTCTTTTGAATTCAGTACTCTTTTTTTTTTCTTTTTTTGGTGCCGGGGGATGTCTTTAAAAAATTCTCATTGTATAAGAGCTTTATTATTTATAAATGGTTTGTCTTTTTGCTTTCTCAGTAATGGGTCTGATGATGAAAAGGTATCTTTAATTTAAACATATTCAATTTATTCATCTTTTCCTTTGTGGTTAAAGCTTTTAATGTCATGTTTTTTATTTCTTTATAGCCTTGAGGTCACAAAGACATTTTTCATGTTGTCTTCTAAGAGACTTCTAATTTATCGTTCATTTTTAGGTCTAAATTAACATGGAGTTAGTATTTATGGATGCCGTGATATAGAAGCCAAGATTTTATTTTCTTCTCCAAATGACTACCCAATATTCCCAAGAGTACTAAATGAAAGTTTTCCCTTTCTCACACCTACCTTTATTGTAGGTACAGTGTTCACTTGTGTTTGAGTCTTGTTCTAGGTTTCTATTCTATTTCATTCCATCTAGTCTATACTTGTTAAAATCAATGCCAATTCCACAGCTTAATTAGCTTTAAAATGATCCTTCACATCCTGATGAACTCATCCACTATGTTCTTCGACAGCTTCTCTTCTATTCTTGTTGCTTTGCATTTCTGATCTAGGTAGAAGGAATAAGCAATAGGTAGAAAGGTGACCTAAAGGAAGGAGAAGGAAAAAAGATTTTAATTCTGAAGTTCCACAGTTTTCTAGGCCTATCATTCCTAAGGCAGTCTTTCCCAGTCCTGTTATTCCCAAAATCTTGGGAAATGTGTAAATCTACCTGTACACTATTAATCAATCCCTGAATAAACATGTTTGGCAAAGAAATATAAAATATCTTGAGGAATGTATAATTCAGGGGTCTTTCAAGTGCTGTTGATCAAATAATAAAGATCATGTCAGCTTGAGGATTCTGGGACAGACCAGACCACCAGAAGCTGTTTTGAGATACCAGACTACTTCCCATACCCAAACCTCACCAACTTTCATTTAAAAAAATAACAGGAACCCCAAAACTACATCTCTCACTCTCAGGATGGCCTGCATTCTCCCTTGAACGCATAGCCTTTCTTTACCACCAAATGTATCTCTCTCTTGAGATGGCCCTCATCCTCCCTTGACAGTTTCTTAAAAGAAACTGTCTATGACTCTGACTGGTGTGTGTAAACTCCTTTCTGCCTTTTATGCAAAGAACCCTGTGCATCCTGAGTCCAGTTGCCCCCTCTCTCTGGGAACTCTTCAGACCCTTCTTTGGTGATATGTTGTCTCCTGTGACATCTCCATCTATATTTTAAAGTCAGTTTGTTAATGCTATAACAAACTAAATTAAAACAAGAAACAAAAAACTTTTAAGATTTTTTTACTGGAATTGCTTTGAAATTTTTGCTGTAACTGGAAAGAATAGCATATTTAAACATTGAATTTTTCAACCCATAAACATGATGTGCATTACTGGCAAAAGAAAAGCTTTTATTGTTAGGAAGTACCCTCCTTGTCTCGAGAAATAATTTTTGCCTTAAAGTTGGATAATTTGATGTTAATATTTGTTATATTTGGTTATCATTTACATGTTGTATCTTTTCCAAACTCTGATTTCAAGTGACTTTGTATACTTTGGTTTCCTTTACTTATTTAATTTTGATGCTGGTTAGTAAACCCAGGGCCTTGTGTGTGGTAAACATGGGCTGTATCACTAGCTGCATCTCTAGCTCTTATACTTAGGCTTTACTTATTTATTTTTGTCCTAATTTATTTTTAAATTTTGAGACAATCTCACTAAGTTGCCTAGGCTGGCCTTGAACTTGCAATTCTCCTGCCTCAGCTTCCCAAGTCACTGGGAGAGCCTAGTTTATACCTAGATTTTAAATGTGGCGTTTGTAAACAGCATTCAGTTGAATATTTTAAAATCCAGTCTGTGATCTTTATTTTTGAACTTAAGTCTTTGGTTTTCTGTAGTATCTAGATGTATCTAGATAAAGATTTCTTCTCGGTTTCTTTTTCTTTTTCTTTTCTTTTTTCTTTCTTTCTTTTTTTTTTTTTTTTTTTTTTTTTTTTTTTTTTTTTTTTTTTTTTTTTTTTTTTTTTTTTTTTTTTTTTTTTTTTTTTTTTTTTTTTGGTACTAGGTATTGAACTCAGGGGTGCTTAACCACTGAGCCACATCCCCAGTCCTTTTTATTTTTTATTTTGAGACAGGGTCTCACTAAGTTGCTTAGGGCATCACTAAGTTGCTGAGGCTGGCTTTGAACTTGTGAACCTCCTTCCTCAGCCTCCCGAATTTCAGGGATTACAGGCATGCACCACCATGCTCAGCTTCATTGAGTTTCTTAAATATGGATCAGTTTCTTTCATCAGTTACAGAGTACTATCAGTCACTATCTTTTCAATTATTCTTTAGTTTTCTATATCTCTTATTCTTTTATTTAAAGTTTTATCCTTTGTCCTTTTGTGCTTCATTGTGGCTGGTTTCTTTAAATGTTACTCAATTTACCAATTCACTTTTCTGCTGAGTCTTATTAGCTGACAAACTCATCTATTGGTTCTGTGTGTGTGTGTGTGTGTGTGTGTGTGCTCGCACGTGCACATGTGTGCATGTGCTTGTTTGCTTTCTTGTGTGGGTTTAGGTTTTTTATTTGTTTTTTTTGTTTATTCCTATCCGGGAGATCAAACTCAGGGCCTTTTACCTGCTCCGCAAGTGTTCTACCACTAAGCTACACCCCCAACACAATTCTTCATTTTGATTTCTGGTAGTTTTAGTTCTGGAATTTTTAAATTCTTTTTCATGAATACTGAATGGCTTTTAGCTTTCAGTAGCCTTGGTAAAATTGTCAACCTTGTGTTTTGTCATTTAAAATAATAAACATGATTACCTTATGCTCTATGTCTGAGAATTTCTACTGTGGGTTTGTTTTGATGGTTATTTATTTATATTCTTGTAGGTACTAATGTTATCTACTTTCCATATCAATATTTAAGAACAAAAAAGAGAGAGAGTGAGCGATAAAGAGAGAATCAATTTTATTTATTCATTCCTCTGACTTTCGTTTCTCTGACACTTGGTTGTGTATATGATGCTGGGGTTTGAACCCAGGTCCTTGCGCATGCCAGGCAAGCACTTTAATAGCTGAGCCACTGCTCCAGCCCTCCATATTAATATTTTAAACTCTGCGCTCAAAATTATATTTCAAAAAAAGTGTAAGTAGTTTAAAGCTTAGATAGCAGTACATGGGGCTGGCGCAGTGGCTCAGCAGTGCTTACCTGGCATGAGTGAGGATGCAGGTTCAAACCCCAGCACCAAGTACACAATGAAAGCCACATGAAAAACTAAATAAAAATTGATTCTCTCTCTCCGTGTTAAAAAAAATAGCAGTATACTGTTTTAGAAATGATTTATTTTTGCATTTGCCATAAGCCTGTGAGTGATTCAGCACTCATTCAATGAGTGAAGTTTGTTTGTCACCGTAATGATGCCAGTGATGTGGATGTCGGGTTCATGCCCTCTAGGAGTTGAAGAATGAAACCGAGGGACACGGAGGCAAGCATAGTAGATGAATTTTATTATAGAAAGTAAAGCATAGGGAAAAGAGCAGGCTTCCCCCAGAGTGGGAGAAGGGGACAGAGCCAATGAGGCAGTAAGGTTTGCCCCTTTTATATGATGTCCTTTCCTGGATTAGTCACTGCTTCCCTGCCCCTGTACCTAGGACACAGGTGCTGGGAATTCTGGTCCAGTTTTTGATCCATGCCTTAGGCACCAATAGAAAGAATGTGGTTCCTTGCTTAGCAGCAGGGAGTGTCTGCACCTGGCCTATCTTGTCAGACCCTCATTAGCATTGGGAGATAACCATCAGTTAATTTTCTCCTTAGTTCTGCCTACACTGAACTAGCTTTTTCCTGCCTCAGTAATAGTTGTTCTTTTGTTATCTTTATGGCCCATACAAGATTAGTTATTGGCTAAAAAATCATATATCAAGCAAATATTTGAGATAAAAGTGATTAATAATGAATCATGTAATTCTGTAGAGCTTGTAAACAATATGCTAATAGACTGATAAGTAATGATTATTGTTACTTTGGTACTAAGTCCTGGCTCTTTTTGAGAGAAGAATTGAAGTCCGCTCTTGGACTAAGTAAAATTATTTTGTATTATTACCTGTCATTTTCCCCAATTGCTGTAATAAGGAGAATCAGTAACACACAACTATTTTCCAGAATTAACAATTTGCAAATCTCATCTTGTTTCCTATTTGCTTGTTAAGATACAAATCTAAATGAGAGCTAGGGATGTGGCTCAGTGGTAGAGTGCTTGCCTGGAGTGTACAAGGTCCTGGGTTTGATCTCTAGCAACACACACAGACACACACACAAAGTTGATAAGTAGCTACATTTTCTGGATCTGATGTTCTATGGGTTGAAATAGAGAAATAATTAACTTTTGTATAATGTTAGGCAAGAGAAAACAAATCCGGGTGGAATGACATAGTTGAGGACTTTCAGAAAATAAAAGGCAGCAACATCAAGTACTTGGGAGGAGAAAGGACAGCAAAAGTTTGCACAAAGTTTAAAGATTACAAAGTTACAGGGCAACCCCAGCTGTTTCTCTTCTTCCTAGCAGTCATGCAGGAAGCGTTACTGGAGGAAACTCAGGAAGGTCAAGATTGCCATCCTTCCTTTTCTAGAGGAATTTTCTGAGGGAGAGAAGAACTGATGATGTAATTCCTGCTCCCATCCTCTGAGCCTGAAGAACTTGAGGTTGTAGGACAAGTTAGGGATCTTCAGGGTAACCTGTGTCAATAGAAGAAACAGGTTGCCTTAATTGGAATTCAGTGATTTATTAATTCCTAAAATGAGTGCTTTAACAACAGAATGACTGCAAGAGGAGCTTACTTTACATTAGTCACTAAATCCTTCCCCTTCTCTCTACATACATTTATACAATTAATGAATCAGTGTTATTGGGAATAATAAAAAATACAAAAAATTACAACTTAGCAGAGGATTCAATACAACTCTGTTGTTGTCATTCTCACACTGTTGACACTGACAGACTATCGCCTCACTGATGAACCTGGCTTGCTCAATGATTGTTTACTCAGTTAACCAGTTCTTTATACTTGTAGCTTTCAGCCAGTAATGTTCTTTTCTTTGCATGGTTGGCTCTTATCGTTTAGCTCTCAGCTTAAGCATGATGTTCTCACCTTATCTGAAAGAGGCATACCCTCCATCATTGTCTAAACATCTTGCTTCTTTGTTATATTTACTATTGTGAAACTACCTGGTTTGTTCACTTATTTGACTAAGAAATAAAAATTGGTGGAAGTGAACAGAGAGGAAAGCAGATGGACTAAAGATATAATTTTGAGTTAGAATTGCCAGGATTTGTTGGTAAATTGGCATAGTGTATGTGTATGTGTGTTTGGGGAATGGGGTTAGTGTTCAGAAATCAAGGAAGATTTGTAGGTTTGACTGAAAGACTGGGGAGAAGGTGTCAATTAAGATTTATTATTTGGGATAGCAGTTTTGAAATGTGAGCATTGAGTTAGATAACTAAGTAGAGATATTAAGTATACAGTTGGATATGTGACTCTAGAGTTAGGAGGAGTCTAAGTTTGAAAAATAAGTTTGTCATTATCAGTCCATAAGCATAAAGATGGGCACTATACATTAGGCAAATAACAACCAATATAAAACTGGTATGGTAAGATCAGTATTCAAAAAAGTAGAAACAATAGAAATTAAGGACATTACCCAATGAAGACAGAGATGATCTATGAATAAATCATAAATTTGTGTTCCCTAAAGCATTGCATATAATAGCAAAAAAAAACACTCTTTATTAAGAAAATAATAAATGAAATGTTTAATAGCCATGCAATGGAATATGATTAATGTGAAAAAGATCATAAAGCCAAATGTGGTGGCTCATGCCTTTCATCCTAGCTACTCGGGTGGTTGAGGCAGGAGGATGAGACTCTATCTTAAAAGTAAAATGTTATGGTTAAATCTAAAAAAAAAAACATAGAGTTCAGTTACAGACATTACAACTTTAAAGTAGAAATTTAAGACCATTTTTTATACCAGTAAATGAAGCAAAAAATACACAAGTGAACTGAAAGGACACATACATATCAAAATAGAGCTACTGGGAAGGTGGGGAAGAAAATGGCATTCCATTAATAGTAATGGTTTATTTTACAAAAGGTATGCAGCAATTATGTCAAAATATTAGCATTTCCTAGGAAATGATAGTAGCTGATAGTAAATTTCTGTTTCTGTGGCTTTTTGTCAAACTAACAACAAAAATAATATCATTTTCACATTTAGGTTGAAATGTTATTTGCCTCTTATAGCAGAAAGTACAAACATTTGGGCTAGATGGTTCATTGTTTTCTAAAATTATTCTTAATAATTCTGATTTCTTTAAAATTCTGAACTTTTAACTTCTAAATAAATAATCTTTGGTTTCACTTTCTCAAGTATTCTAGTAATTTCTCAAATATTAGTTGATAAAAGGGAAGAGAATGAGATATTAAGAATGTGAATGGGCTCTAAAGGACTGTTTTGATTGTAGTTCAACTATTTCAGTCTCTTAGTTATATTTTTATAATTTAAAGATGTGAATCAAATTCTTTTTTTTTATTAGATGGATATAGAATTACAATTGAGGGGGAAACATTATCAAACATTCAAGAACAAATGTGTGTATACTTAGTTATCCAGGGCTAATGCCATGTCACGGATGCCCAGCTTGGGTTCCCCATGTTGCTGTTTCCCCCAGAGTGAATCAAATTCTTAAGTCACACAATTATATAAACAATTCTACCAAGAGGTTTGACAGAGTCACTGATTCATAAACTTGGCTTGACTGGTTCTGGTCTGTGACATCTGGACATCATTCAGTGGTGCTTTTTCTTAACTATGATCAAGTTCCAAGAATTTGGAGAACAGATAAAATTGTGGTTTGGCTATAATTTTATATCAGCTGTTGCTTTTCTGTCATAATCTATCATATTAAAACAATATGCCTTTTTAAATTTTGCAAATTTATACATTAGTCAAAAAACTTAAGAACCTAAATAAATAAAATAAAAGAACCTAAATAAATAAATAAAAATAAATAAAATAAAATTCCAAGACCATCAGTGATTGGGGACATCTTCCACATTACATTTAAAAAAAGAGTTCTAAGAGAGTAAAATGTTAAGAAGAGAAATAAAATTGTGGCGACGCCAAAGTAAAGTTTAAAAAAAGACAAGTGATTATCTTCAATGGGAGGATTATATATTATTGTTATTTAATTCTGTGTACTTTGCTACACTTATCCAAAAATTTCTACTGGATAGAAAAAGAATTTCAAAAAGAAAAGTATGACATGAATGGTTACATGATAAAATAATAAAGATTTCTTTCTAGGATATTTCATCAACAAAACATTGATTCGTTAGCTAAAATTCTCGCCTTCTAACGGCCACTCATAGCAACGAAATTGGCTCAAAGAATAACTTGAACCACATTTCCCATAATTCCTTCCTCGCAAGGTTCCCATGAAGCCTAAGGCTTAAAACATCCGCGCTACAACACTGAGGAAGTTAACCCGCCTCCTCAGTCAGTACTGGCCATTCACGATTAGTCCCGCCCCACCAGCTCCGCTCTAAGCTGTTGATTGGATAAGACTGCAGGCAGACCGGGTTCTGACAACCGGCGCGGAGGCGTGGCCACGGACGCCCAGAAATTCCGCCCACGCTCCGGTCGCAACCATGTATCGAACACTCCGGGTCCTCGAGCGTTCTAGTTGCGTCCTGCGGCATCCACCTGCAGCCTTAGCTCCTGGCTTGGGTGGTGTAGCTGTCCTTCCACTCCGGCCCCAGAACGCCGCTCGAATGGTGAGCGCAAGCGGCCAGGTGGTCGGCCTTGCACCGGTGACCTTCAGCTGTCGCCCTAGTCTGCCGGAACGCCCGCGGGAAGGCGGGAGGGTTGTTCTGGGGAGAATGGTTTTGCGCCCGCGCCAGCGTGGCCGCCTGCCCCTCTGGTGCTCCTTGAGCACGGGGAAGGACCCTGCACCGCGACGGCTCCCGGGGACCTGGCAGGCAGGTCCTGCCAGGTGAGCTTGGCCTCCGCGCGGACCTCCTCGGTGGAGCCCAGGCTGGGGCGTTTGGGGATACCACATTTCAGCCACCTTTGCTGCTTTTCTCCTTCCCTTGCAGGGCCCCACAGCTCCTAGGCGCTGCCTCGCGGTCAGTGCTGGGATGGGAGGAGGATGCGGGGAGAGGAGCAGCCCCCGCTGTGTCCCTTAGTGGGGCCTGGGTGGCCTGACACTGGCCGGGTGCTGGCCTAGTGGCCTCTTGATCTGCCATGGTGCATTGAACTGCTTTCAGGCTAGAAGGAGTAGAAAGTTCTTAAGAGGGTAAGATTTTATTTCTCATGAGGTTGCTATTTAAGTTTGTAAGCTGAAATTCACGAAACCGTAATGTTTGTAAAACTCAGAAATCTATAAACATGGCCACAGGATTCTGAAGCATTTTGAGGAGATGGGATAGGACCTCACTATAGCTGAATCAGTACTTTTAATTAAGATAGACAGCTAAGGAATTTAAAAGTTCCAAGTTCAAAGTATGGCCTTCTTACTTTAATAAACCCTTTTGCTTCTTAGAATGTCACGCTTGCCTTAGTACATGGGTTCAAGCCCCAGCACCCATCTATACAACTGTCAGAGCAACGAAAGCCATGTGAAAAACTCAGTAAAAATTGATTCTGTCACTGTCCTTTTTTCTTTAAAAAAAAAAAGAAAAGAATGTCACCGTCGGTATTTTTTTTTGTTTACTGGTTAGGAAAAGTTCCAGAAATTAATAATCGTTTAGGAGGAGTACAGTTCTTTACTGTACATTGAGGTATAGCTTGTGCTTTGCACTTCCAAATGTGATTTCAAATCCTCTTACTCCAAAAGTTGGGTCTTAGGGCAAATTGTCTTTGCACCTGTTTCCACAAGTACACAAAATTGATACAATTACAGCTACTCAGCAAGATTGCACATGAGAAAATACCATTTAGTGAGTGTTCATTAAATGTGCTCCATCTAGGGCCAAGATATTTCCTGGAGTATAAACTTAAACATCCTTCTATGGTTTCACTACATCACAAACTACAGAGTCTAGAATGGTTCGTGTTCCTCAAACTATTTGTTCTAGTAATTTTAGTACATCTCAGAACCTTTAAATTTCTTTTCATTCACTTCTTATCTATTTAGTTTTTGTAAAAGGAAGCAGGAGGACTTCCAAAGATGTCCTTTTGGGGCAGATGTCAAAAAATAGTACTACTTTGCCCTTAGAATTGTAATGCTGGAAAATAGGTGAGGGCTATTTTTTTGTTTTGTTTTTCATAGTTCTAATACTACAAAGGAGAAAAAGTGCCTTTAGAGAATATTTAGCAGGGATACCAGCTGTGATCTTACATTGTAGGTAGGGAAGTCTCTCTTTTTTTTTTTTTTTTAAAGAGAAAGGGACAGTAATAGAATCAATTTTAGTTTTTCATGTGGCTTTTGTTGCTCCCACACTTTGTTGTGTATGTGGTTACATAGTGTTGGGGTTTGTACTCGCGCATGCCAGGGAAGTGTGGTAACCATTGAGCCACCACTCCAGCCTCCCATTTTTTTAAAAGTCATTTTATTAATGATTTTCAGGATGGCCATAAAGTCTGAACCATAAATAGTATTTTATATTGCCATGTAATAACAGTAAACCATTTATCATATATTTGCCTATTTTGAGACTTAGTCCCCTATATTTCAGAACCTGGCAGACTTTCAGAAAGAAGCTGATAACTCAAAAATCAATGAAGTCAGATGTTGAATTTTCATCTATGAAGTCTTTTGGCATGAGGGATAATTTGTGTTTGCATCTCAAATATTCATTTAAATCACTTTAGACTGGGAATGTGAAAAATCTTTTCTTTTTTGGTAGGTGATTTGAACCTAGGAATACTTAACCACCCAGCCACATTCCCAGCCCTTTTTATTTTTATTATGAGACTGGATCTTCCTCCTACCTCATCCTCTCCCAAATTGCTGGGATTACATGGTCTTCAGGAAATACCATGGTTTAGTAAAATGGTTATTCTCTCCTTGCATTTGCGTAGGGACATCTTACAGACTCTAGGTCTCTTTCTTTTTTTCTTTTTTTGGCTGACCTTTTGGTTTAGCCTAGCAGGCAGATTTTGAGAGGAGGACCTGAGGTTATTGGGGTTAGTGGCTGTAACAAATACTTGCTATTTCTAGGATGCAATAGCAATCCTATTGCAGTGAATGCTGGACACATCACCCACTCATTCCCCACGAGGGAAGTGGTTAAATGTAAATGATCAGGGAATATCCCAGAAAATATTGAAATTTCCCACCTTTGTGTCTGCCCTGTGCTTACTAGTCTTTTTTTTTTTTTTTTTGGCAGACTACAATAACAAAATAAGAGAGCATGATATACATTGTTTCATGGCATTTTGTTTCAGATTTGTGTTTATATGTATGTTTATATGACATAAGGTTTTTGTCTTCTGTAGGTCATTGTAGGGATGTTTGAAGAAACTTATTACCTGACCAGGTTCATTGTTCTTCTGTTTATGTGTGTGCATATCTAACAACAGATTATCACAGTGTATCACTTTCTCTGACAGTTTTTCCCTCATTCCTGGTACTCCCTGCAACTTTCTGATAAATAACCCATCTTTCTAATTTTCTTTGTGCAAACAGAGTGCTTTCTTCAGTGGAGTATCACGTACCTTCTGCTGTTCTATTCTGGTTCTCCTCCCACCTTTTAAAATAACATCTAATTATTGAAGCACAGTTAAAGAGTTTTCATACTTCATGAAACATTATATATCCAGATGGACATCAGTTTTGTGGGACACATTGTGTCTTTCTGTTATACATTGGATTCAACATTCTGCCCAAGGTCTGTTACACATAGCATCAAAGAATGTTTTACAAGGGCTGGGGCCGTAGTTCAGTAGTTAAGGTGCCTGCCTGGCATGTGTGAGTAAGAGTTCAAACCCAGTACCACATACACAAAGAAATTTTGGAGCAATGAAAGCCAAGTGAAAAACTAAATAAAATTTTTTTCTCTCTTTCTCACTCTCACTGTCCCTCTTTTTTTTTTTAAAGAATGTTTTACAACATGGTTACTGTTTTTGTAGTGCCAGTTTATACAACCTATATTTCCTGGGGCTAAATAAAGAGAACTGTTTGGCTTTGGGGATAGTTTGCAGATAGATTCTGCAAACTTTTTTTGTGTGTGCTGGGTTCTGTGCATGCTAGGCAAACCTCTTAGCCACACTCCCAGCTCCAATGCCTCAATGTTTATTTTTTAAAGTTTATTTATTTATTTACTTTTAGCACCAGGGATTAAACCCAGGGGCACGTAACCAATGAGTCATACCCCAACCCCCTTTTAGTATTTTATTTTGAGACAAGATCTTGCTAAGTTGCTGAGGCAATAGATGCAATATCATTGTTTCTAATAGCTGAGTAGAACTCCATTGTGCATATATACCAGAGCTTTTGGATACATTCATCCAGTGAGGGGTATCTGGGTTGATTCCATAATTTAGCTAATGAAAATTGAGCTGCTGTGAACATTGATTTTGCTGTGTTGTTGTAATGTGCTGATTCTAACTCCTCTGGGAAAATATCCAGAAGAGGGATACCTGGGTTGTATGGTGGATCCAACCCTAATTTTTTGAGGAGTCTCCACACTGCTTTCCAGAGCAGCTATACCAGTCTGCAATTCCACCTACAGTGTGCTAGTGTTCTATCTCTCCATGACCCCTCCAACATTTGTTATTGTTTTTATTCTTCGTCTTTGCCAGTCTGACTGGAGTGAGGTAAAATCTTAAGGTAGGTTTCATTTGCATTTCTCTGATTTCCAGTGATTTAGAACACTTTCTCATGTATTCATTGGCTAATCTTTCTTTAGAGCTGATCTCTTGGTGTGCTCTTTTGTCTCAAGATAATGAAGAAAAAGAAGGACCTACTATTCTTGGTGGCACTGTTGTCATTGCTAATGTTATTGTTTCAAAGTATCTTTTAATACAAGGATCTCTCCCTTGATATCTAAAACAGATTGTAGTTGGAGATATTTATGCATTTGGTTTACAGGGAAGGAGACAAGTTGGTTTATGATGATATCCATGTAATCTCCTCTTGTCTGTATATTTAATTTATAAACAAGAAAAGCTGACTTGCAAAAGGTGACACAGCTAAGTGGATTTTGGTATAGGTGGGGAGTAGGGTCCTACCTATAAGTAAACATGAAAACACATTTTCTGTTTATTTCTTTTTCTAAACAAAATTAGAATCATAAAAAATAATTTTGCAAACTTTCCTATTTAATGAATTAGGCTTTGCTCTATGCCAGTTTTTAAAGAATTCATTTTCTGTGATTCATAATATGAATACAGCTTACATAAGCAGCTGTTATGGTCAGACACTATTCAATTAGTTTTTATTATTATGAAGTACTATAGTGAAAAACACTGCGTATACAGTTTTTGAATTGTTTATCTTCATTTCTTTTTTTTAATTTGAAGAGAAAGAGGGACAGTGAGGGAAAGAGAATCAATTTTTATTTAGTTTCTCTTTTGGCCTTCATTGCTCTGACAGTTTGTTGTGTATGCAGTGCTGGGGATGGAACCCATGTCCTTGCGTGCGCATGCCAGGCACGTACCATAACTGCCGAGTCACCTCCAGCCCCTTCAGTTGTTTTTAAAGACAAGGTTATTAATGGACTAGAGAAGTTACACTCTTGATACGATTTGTCAAACAATCAACTAGTTTCAAAAGGACTGTACAGTGTGAACTATTTGTTATACTCTACTCTCTCAAGTGTAGTGTTTGTAGACCATATCTGAGCTTTGTTTAAATATATTGTTTACAGATTTCAAAGTATTATGCTGCATAAATTCCCAGTGAAATGAACACTAAATTAGATTAAGTTTGAATTGGCCAAATCTTGACCAATAATAGGGACACTTCTAAATGGAAAAAATTACTGTTGTAGTTGAGAGACTTCTTTGTATTTATCATCTGCATAGTCTGAATTCTTCGGTCTGTCCTTAATGTCTATAATAATAAATTTAAGAAAAATTTTTCAAGGAAAGAGCTGGAAGCAGGGAGCAGAGGGAGAATTAAAATAGATTTTTTTCTTTTTGTTTTGTGGTACTATTTTATTATTTTCTCTTACAGCTGATAAAATGCTGATGCTTTTGATACTTTTCAAGCATTAACAGTGTCTTCTTGTCCTTAGGCAAGCCAAAATTCCTTCCGAATTGAATATGATACCTTTGGTGAACTGAAGGTCCCAAATGATAAGTATTATGGCGCCCAGACTGTCAGATCTACAATGAACTTTAAGATTGGAGGAGTGACAGAACGTATGCCAGTAAGTGGCTTTAATGGAAATGTTGGCTTATTTTGGATGAACTAGGCTATATTCAAATAATAAATGTTTAATAAATAAGCATATTACAGAGTTACAATGTAAGTTTATTTGAAAAATGTCTTCATGAGTTAAAAACTTATTCTCTTTCATTAAAATGTCAGAACTTTCTGAAGTTTTAGCATGCTATTATTTTGAGCCATGGCTTTGAATATTTCAAATTTTTTCTTGATAGAACTAATGATTATCTTTTCATTCTTACTGAATACTTATATATTTTTATAGGATTTTACAGTTTGTAAACAATTTTTATTTCAATATTCAAATTCTTTTTTCTTTCCTTTTTTATTTTTACTGATTTAAAATTCAGGGTTTTCTTTAATTTTATGTTTTCTATCTTGGTTTCAGTTCCCAGAAACGTGTACAGTACACAGATACCCCAAAACTTTGTTACTCATCATGTCTGGCATGTAATAGATAATGTTTTTGTTCAAATGCCATGCAAATGATTAAATAATTGGAAAACTTCCTGATACATTTTATTAAATGTGAGATACCATCAAGTAGAAGATGGACCAGATACACCACTAGAAACAAACTGAAGTTGTGATATGTCACTGATTGTGAGAAGCACTGTGGTTTCAGAGATTTTAACATGTGAAAAGATTTGAGGAAATATATTACATATCCTAATGGAGCCCAACTGGAATATAAAAGTAATCAATGCAGGATTGCAGGATAGGCTAGTAAGCCTAGAAGTAGCTTTATCCGGTGAGCTATTGTTTACCAGTTGTCTTCCCAATCTGCTTTTTATCATGAATAATTTTAGCTTCTATATTTTAACTCATTCCTAAGCCTTCAAGACCAAATCTTGACTGGGTTCAGTGAATTTTTTGATAGGGAACCAAATCTTTGAGGAAGTCTTTTTGTTCTTGCCATGGATAGCCTACTTGATGATGAGGCAAACAGAATCAGACTACATGTTTGTGTGGCAAAGCATAGCAACTAGTCCTGAAATATTCTCATATAATCTACCTCCTGGGATTAAGGTGGTTGGCCCCAGTTGACACTGGTGGAAGTGAGCATGGCCCATTTGTTGATTTATCTTGCTTTCATCAACAAGGTGTGTGGTTCTGAAGGTATTTTAAGTCAAGGATGGGTTAGACATTTCAATTACATATTTGTGAAAAGTGGTTACCTGGGGTATCAATTTAGTCAGATTTGACTTCATCTGTGTTATTTCCCTGAGCTTTATTAAATATTAGACTATGTACCCTGAACTTAGTAGTGTGATTAAACCCAACCCTTTGTACTTGAGGTCCAAAGGAAAACAACCCCAAAAAAGATTATTTAACTTTTATATTTGATCATAGCAAAATGGCACAGAAGTGATAAGATGAATTTTTAATGTGAGTAGATTTTCATGATTCTTTTCTCCCCAGTGATATATTATGCTATTTTATATTAATATATTTAGTAAAATTTTCTCTACTATGATCCTGTCTTATTTTCATGGGTCCATAAACTCTAAGGTTAATCAGTCCATTCCGATGGTCTGTGTTGATTGGCATTTGATTATAACTTTGGTGGTACTTTATTTGACCCATCACCATTTCTAATCCTGTGTACCATTTGTCTCCATTTTAAGTAAAACATTTATAATACTTTAATTGTAGTGGTTTGTAATTCATAATAAAAATTCTTTATTTTTTCTTTTCTGTTTGCTTCTCAGTTTGTACTCATTATAGTTCAGGTTTATGTGTTTAATATGTCTTATTCTTTTCTTGTTTTTTTCCACTTTGATTCACCCAAAAAAGACTGTAGCTTCTGTTTTATAAATTCATTGTTCTTATCCTCACCACCTTCTCTCCCTTTCACTTTTACTCCCTTCAAACTTGGCTTGGAATCTGTGCTACAATCTATTTTATTAATTTTGACAAGAACTCATAAGTCACTTCTCTGACAAAAAGCAAGTTATTTCATTGAAATCTCATCTATTATTCCATTTATTCTTTTCAAGCTGTAATTTGTATTAGAAAATGAAAAGATTTGCATGTTAACATCAGAAATTCTCAACTTTTAAATCTAAAGAACTTGGGGTTTGAATAAAAAAAAGATGAGAGAAATTTCTAGTGACTTACTGACAAATCTTCACTAACTCGACTATATTGCTTATTGGCTTTGGGGTAAGATGACAGTCATTCAGCAACTGGTTATCTCATAGTAATTAGATGTTAAATACATCTTTTTTTTTTTTTAAGACGAAATAAATAATTACACTGCAGCAACAGATCTCATGAAAAATAATGCTGGGAAATGATTGCATACCATTTGTTTTATATATATTGTATGAAATAAGCAAGACAGTTGTACTATATGTGTATATAAAAAGTAAAATAAATATTGTATATATGTTAATGACTGCATGTATATGTTCATGTGGGACATACATATATAAAATCTCAATGTATTTTCTTTTGTTTGGTTCTGTTGGTTCTGTAATCTTTGTTTTCTAAACATTTGAGGATTAATTATTAACATTTGTTAATAATTAAGTTATTTTATGTACAGTTTTGCATCTACATAAAATAATAAATGTTTATGCTTAACTAAAATTGCAAATTTGAGTTATTTTTCTATTTAATTTTAGATCCCAGTTATTAAAGCTTTTGGCATTTTGAAGCGAGCGGCTGCTGAAGTAAATCAGGATTATGGGCTTGATCCAAAGATTGCTAATGCAATAATGAAAGCAGCAGATGAGGTAGGAGGTGATAACTGTATTTGCTTAATGGCATGGGACTTGTATCCTCCACTGGTGTTGATAAGCCCTGCCAAGAGGAAAGGGCACTATGAATTCTTGAGTTAATGAATTTCTAGCTAAGGTAGCAGCATTGTTGTTTGGTGAGGATATTAATATAGTGCTTAAAATATTGCATTGGGACAGTATTTCTGGATGATTTTATGGCTTTTAAACATCTTGATTTTCCTTGTTCATTTATGTGGTGGTGGGTGCCTGTAATCCCAGCTACTTGGAAGTCTGTAATACCAGAACAGAAAGTTCAGAGCCAGCCTGGGCAACTGAGTGAGACCCTATCAGTGGTAGAATACTAGAGTGCAACTGGGTTCAATCTTCAGTAACCGGGAAAAAAAAATTATTTTTTAAAGACACTGAACTTTATATTTGATTTCTTATCTTATGAATAAATGATTCCTTTCAAAACTAATTGATTATTTGATAATGCATATCAAGAAAGTAGTTTCTCTAGTCCATTAATAGCATTCTTAAGGAAACAATTGAAGATAGCAGTTCAAAAACTGTATACACAGTGTTTTTTATTATAGTACTTCATAATAATAAAAACAAATTGGATAGTATTTGACCATAATAACCGCTGATGTAGGCTGTATTTATATTATGAATCATAGAAAATTAATTCTTTAAAAATTAGCATAGAACAAAACCTAATCCATGAGAAATAGGAAAGTTTGCAAAATTATTTTTTTTATGATCCTAATTTTGTTTAGAAAAAGAAATTAACAGAAAATGTGTTTTCATGTTTACTTACTAGCAGGACACTCCTCTCCACCTATACTAAAATCCATATATGGTTATGTCACCCATATAGCCACATCTTCCCATATACTTTAAATCATTTATTAGTTGTACCTAATACAATGTAAATGTGATGTAAATTGTTTTTATGCTGTATAGAGAATAATGAGAAGCAAAAATATCTGTTTAGTACAACCATAATTTTTTTTCAAATATTTGTATTCTGTGGTTAGTTGAATCCATATAGATACAACTGGGAGATAACTGTGTATATGTACACAAGCTGGTTGTGTGAGGTAGAGATTGAAAGTAGATGCCAACAAATAGCCAGTATTTCTGAGGGATAGAACTATTAATGACTATTATTCTTTCCTCAGTTCTCAGAATTTTCTGTACTAATCACCTATTATTTAATATAACTAGAAATGAATTTTTATTTAAAAATGAACCAATTGTTTGAGGTAGGATTTTTCTCAAGTGCATCCTGATTTTTTAAGCCAAAATCATTTCAAATGAAGTTAAGCACCCACTCTTTTAGGAAGCTTATAATCCAAAAACTAACACATAAGCTGAGAGTTTAAAAATATGACAAAAATAGGGGCAAATCTGGGCAGTGCTTATTTCTACATTTGGCAGTTGCTAATCATTGGACATCTGCGCAATGAAGTAGCTATTACTGAACTCACATTTTCAAGTCCCTAATTCATTATCTTGCTGATTCTGGTGGTAACATCTGTTGGATATTCTTCCCCAATAATAAATGTGTCTAAAGACTTAGCATATTTGTGTGCTTTAACAGGTGGCCCTCTATTAGAGGAGGCAGTTAGAGAAAAATAAGAAAGATGGCTTTGATTTAGTTTTCAGTTGAAGTCAGTGAATTGTCATACCATTCACAGTATATAATATTAACACTTTTTGAAGTATCTGTGGTTGGAAAAAGTGTTACAGGAGCTTAGAATTATGGAACAACTACAAACACTGTGGAACCTCAAGTTACTTAACAGCTGAAAACAGGTGTAACATCTTTAAAAAAAAGTTCTGTAAATGGAGTTAACTTAATCATGATTGATTAAAATCACTAGGTGAATATTATTTCTTATTTTAAAAACACTCAATTTTTTTTCCTACAGGTAGCCGAAGGTAAATTAAATGATCATTTTCCTCTTGTGGTATGGCAGACTGGATCAGGAACCCAGACAAATATGAATGTGAATGAAGTCATTAGCAATAGAGCAATTGAAATGTTAGGAGGTGAACTAGGCAGCAAGAAACCTGTGCATCCCAATGACCACGTTAATAAAAGCCAGGTCAGTATATTTTCTCTCCCTTTTTTTTCACTACAAATTGCTTTATGCCTGAGATTATTCTTGAAAGGCAAACATAGGCTCTTTGAGAGGGAGAATTCATTCACTGTATTTAGTAGAAAAGACTTAAGTCTCTTGAATTTCTTTTAGGGGTCTAGGCTTTGTCCCAAACTTCATAAAAATTGCTTTTAATGTATCTGAACTTAACATATTTGTATATTTTTATTGATGCACTTTGTTTTAAAAATTCGTTATTTTGGACTGGAGCAGTGGCTCAGCAGTTAGGGCGCTTGCTCAGCATGTGTAAGTACACAGGTTCAAACCCCAGCATGCACATATACAACTAAGTGTCAGAAGAACAAAAGCCATGTCAAAAACTCAATAAAAATGGATTCTCTCTGTCTCTCTCTCTCCCTGTCCTTCTCTCTTTAAAAAAGAAAAAAATAAAATCTTTATTTTGAAATAATTTTAGATTTATATTAACAGAAATGCAAAGGTAATCCTGAGAGCTCCTTTACTCCCTTCACCGACTAACCTAAATATTAAAATATATCACATTATATAACCATGATGCATTTATCAAAACTAAGAAATTAACATGAATACAATATTCTCAACATACTTATTAGAGATTTTTTTTAGGGTTTCTGATTTTTCCACCAAAGTCCCTTTTTTTCTGTTCCAAAGTCCAATCCAGGCTGCACATCAGTCCCTTGAGGCTGCTATAACAAAATACCATAGACTGGGTGGCATATAAACAACAGATATTTATTTCTCACAGTTCTAGAGTCTGAAGACCAAGATAAGTTACTGGCAGGATATAGTATCTGATGACCTACTTCATGGTTCATAGACAGCCATCTTTTCACTTTGTCCTCTCATTGTGGCAGAGGCAAGGGCACTCGTTGGGGTCTATTATAAGGGCACTGTGCCCATTCATAAGAACTTCACTTCCATGACCTAATGACCTTACAGAGTTCCCATATAATACCACTACTTTGGGACTTAGCATTTTAACATATGCATTTTGGGGGAATGTGGACATTTAGACCATAGTAGTGCCCTTGATGCTTTTGAAAGTAGTAGTCAGATATTTTGTGTGTCCTTTAGTTTTGGTGTGTCTGGTGTTTTCTTATGATTAGACTGAGGTGATGAATTTTGGGCAAGACTATCACAGAAGTGAAGGACCCTTCTCATTGCATTTTATTGGGGTACAGGATAGCAACATGACTTACTACTGCAGTTGTTAATCTTAATCATTTGGTTAAGGTGATTCTTCACAGAATCACTACCATTAAATTACCAAGTTTCTCTTCCAAACCTTATTTCTTAAAAATGAGGTATTAAGTCTTGCCTACATTCTAAGCACTACACTTGAGCTTCAGTTTCTAGAAGGAGAAATATTTAAGAAATTTTGGGTATGTGTTAGAATCACCAGAGTAATTAGTAGAGATACTTCAGGACTTACGCAGATATCTTCTTTCTTCTTAAACTTTTGCCTGCTAATTTTAGCCTTCATGAACAAATCTTGCCTACAACAATTATAGTCATGTTATTTTAAAAATGATTTTCAGTTTTCCTTCTTTCTACATTTATTGATTCATTTTGTAAGGAAAATTTGTCTTTCCCCATTTTTTAATTTATTTGTTATTTATGTTTATCAGTATGGATTCATGGGTTGTTTATTTTATTCTTTGTGTTATAATTCAGTACTTTTGTTATTTATATTGTTGCTTAAATTATTTCAGTTTTGGGAGCCCTATCCAGTTGACCCTTGTATCCTATAAATCATGTCACTATCACTGTGTTTTTTGTTTTTTTTTTTTTTAAATTACATCTTTACTTTCTGGCACTATAAGATAATCCAGGCTCATCATCTTTCATTTTCCCTGCCCTAATCCTAGAAACAGCCATTTTTCAACATTTTTCAAGGAGCTCTTGGAGAACCTTCTTGAAAAGTGATATTCAGAAACCAGGATCTGGGTGGTAGATATAATTTTTATTTTAATTTTTATTTATTTATTTATTTTAAAGAGAGAGGGACAGTGAGAGAGACAGAGAAAGAGAGAAACAACTTTATTTAGTTTTTCACATGGCCTTCGTTGCTCCAACACTTAATTGTGTACGTGGTGCTGGGGTTTGAACACAGGTCCTTGTGTTTGCCAAGCAAGCGCCGAAACCGCTGAGCCACTGCTCCAGCCCCCTATTTAATATATTTTTAAGTATTATAAGGAAAGCTTTTTTGTAAGTTCATTGGATAAAGAATTTTTCAAATCTGCACATGCCTTTAAATATCAATTTATTTTACATTCTGCAGTCTGACATCTCCTTCAGAATAATACAGTGTGTATTGTAGGAGAGAGAGGTTAGGGTAGAATTACAGATCATACAAGATTAACTACAGTATGTTTATAATCACTGAGTTTAGGTCCATGAGTACTCATTATATTGTTCATCCTACAAAACATGCTTTTAAAGCACAAGATCAACAGTTGAGGAAAGAGTATTGAGTATACACTATCTAGTGAGATCTATTTTACCAGTTCGTAAGTATTTCAGCAAGTATTGTCATTTCTTTTGAGAGCTTGACTTCCTTGTTGTTAACATGGTGACCTACCTCATAGAATTTTCCTAAGATTAATTAATAAAGAAATCCTTATGAAAGATTGGATATACTATATAATTGTAAGATATGTTGTTGTTGTCATCGAATGCAGTTGTTAACTCTATTTCCCTGTATTGCTGTCATTTATTAATGGTCAGATATAGTATGTAACACATTCAGTATACTTGGTTATAATATGTAATATACCTGGTATGCTTATATATAATACAGTTCTGAGAATTTTCTACACAGGAAACCAGGTTGCCTCTTATTTAACCTTAGGTGATCTATGACTTGCCAAACTAAATGTACTTATTACATGGAGTACTGAGCAGTCATTTGGTGAGTTTTTGAGATACTCGTTTGTTTTCTGTTGTTTGTGATTTTAACATTTTATGTTTCTTTTGAAAAATTTCCAACAGAGCTCCAATGATACTTTTCCCACAGCAATGCACATTGCTGCTGCAGTAGAAGTTCATGAAGTGCTGTTACCAGGACTGCAGAAGCTGCATGACGCTCTCAATGCAAAATCCAAAGAGTTTGCACAGATTATCAAAATTGGGCGTACTCACACTCAGGATGCTGTTCCACTTACTCTTGGGCAGGTATAAGAGTTTGACTCATTTAATTTAGGTATTGATAAAAATGGCAGTGTATCACCCTCAAAATTGCACTGGTTTAAAAGGCCAAATTTATAACAGTTAAATTCAGTGACAGAGATTGTTCTGTTTTAACTGGGAAGTAGTTTTTAAAGGCATTCCCCTAGAAGAACAGTGTACTGGCAGTGAACCACACTTGAGTCAGGCTGCTTGAATTCAGGTCTTTGCTATGTATAAGCTGTGCAACCTGAGGAAAAGTATTTATTCCTCTGTGGCTCAGTTTTCTGAGATATAAAGTAAGGGAAATAATTTCTCATACAGGATGTGCCTGAGGTTCTAGTAAGCTGACTCATGCAGAGTGCTTAGAACCATGCCTGACATGTAGTAAGTACCCATTGCTGTTGGCTGTCACCTTTATCTTTATCAGTGCTATCATCTTGATTTCGTTTTCTCTACTCTAAATTAGAAGGTTATTTAAAACTTAAAGTGATTAAACAAAGCAGACCTTACTCGTTAAAATTATTTTGACTGCATGTGAGGGAGGTATTATTCCAGAAGTAGAAAATATTTATATATTTCTTAATGTTTCAAAGAATATCTACTAGTGTGCACTGTGAAGGAAAGGTAAGGAAATTCAGAAAACAATTTTTGTCTAAGCTCCCACTCCCACTTGGGAGGTAGGACATACACAGATTATGTATCAGAAGATGATTATATATGGCAAGTGTCAAATGATATTTATGAAATAATAGTTTCATGGAAACTGAGGGGAGGGTTGGGTGTGGTGGTGCACACCTGTAGTCCAGTGACTTGGAAGTCTGAGATAGGAGAATCAAAAGTTCAAAGCAGCCTCAGCAGCTTAGGCTATAAGCAACTTAACGAGACCATATCTCAAAATAAAGTATAAAAAGGACTGGGGATATGGCTCAGTGATAAAGCACCCCTGGGTTTAATCGCTGGTACCAAAAAAAAAAAAAAAGAAAAGAAAGAAAGAAAAGAAATTGAGGGGAGAATGACTGTTTGGCTGCTGCTTACATGGATAGATTGTCATTTGTGTTCTATTTTTGTTCCTATTTGTGGTACTGAGTATCCAGTGTGCTAGGCAAAAGTTCCTTTACCTCTGAGGTAACGAATAATCTTAGCCCATCATTTGTGGTTTTTTAAAATAGTTGAATACAGGTACTCAAAATAGTATTTAGCTTAATTTGATTACAGAAGGAATGAGAAAAGCTTGAAATGATTAGTTGAAATGCAAGTGGTAGAACTAAATTGAACTTGCAGGACTAAGTTGCCTCTTAAGGTTGTGTCTCATTTCTCCTTGCAGCATTGACTCTTAGTACCATGCATGATTCCTGAGGAAAGACTATATATGTGTTTGAAACTGCTGTTCTCTCTGGCTTCTAATTTTGTTTGACTTTTGGTGTGCCACATGTTGAAAACCATGTTCATTGGGGCCTTGACTCAATCTTCTATATAAAATCGTCATTCTACTATAACAGAAAAATTGTAATTTTTTTTTTACTTTTATTAGTATGTTTTTTATTAAATTTGTCTTTTTGAGTTTTTGCTTTCTTCCCTAATTATATTCCATAAGTGAATCTAGCCTCTCTACATGGGTACATGCATGTGTACACATGATATTACATCACATTATCAGCTTTCTCTGAAAGGTAATATCTTTTAAAATTTTTTTTAGAACAGCATAAAATTCTAATATTAATCAAAAGTGTTTTGTTGTTTTTTTCAGAAAAAATATAGTTTAACTGTATATTTTGGTTTATCCAATTTCAGATCCAGTTTATGCCTTTGTCCCTGCAAAATTAATAGGGCCCTTGCTGTGTTCAAAACATGTTAAATTCTATATCTTGTTTAAAGTGTATCCTAGTTTGGGAACCACTATAGTCTTAACTCCAGTTACTTTCTCATGCTGTTCAGTGAGTCACTTAAGTACCTGTAAGATGTTTTCATGCTCCTTGTCAGGTTTTTAAACTGAAATTGTGTGGAGATGTTTACATTTTTCTTGGGAAAATATTTAGTATTTTTTTCTCTCTTATCTGGAACACAACAACAAAAAAAGGTGAAGTTAGTTTATAAAATAGTTTGCTCATAAGCCAATAATTTCATACAGTGAAATTGTTCTTTTTATAGTTTATTTCCTGTGTTGTCCTTTCTAATAGGTTTGTAAATCCTCATCCTTCCCTTTACTTTGCTTATCATGTGAATTGAGAGTACCACTTAAGTACCTTATAATTTAGTATTCTGAAATGTATTTTTAAAAACTTCTACTTAGTGCAATTAAAATAACTTGTAAACCCTTAGGAAATTCTCACCTTAATTTTATTCTCTTTTAAGGAATTTAGTGGTTATGTTCAACAAATACAGTATGCAATAGCCAGAATAAAAGCTGCCATGCCAAGAATTTACGAGCTTGCAGCTGGAGGCACTGCTGTTGGTACTGGTTTAAATACTAGAATTGGCTTTGCAGAAAAAGTTGCTGCAAAAGTGGCTTCCCTCACAGGTTAGTGATCCATGAATTAGTATTCATTTTCATTGTACTAGTTCATATATTTTTTAGATGTCTCTCCCTTAAACTCTTCTGACTTTGAGCTTACAACTAATTTTTCACAGTAGCCTCAAAACAAATACACAAAACAAAACAAAAAACCTTGGAAATAAATTCAACTAAGAGGTGAAAGACCTCTACATCTACAGTGAAGAAATTGAAGAAGACATTAGGGGATAGAAAGACCTCCCATCCTCTTGTATAGGCAGAATTAAAATGTCAAAATGGCCATATTACAAAAAATTGGTTCACAGATTAAAGGTGATCCCCATCAAAATACCAATGATGTTCTTCACAGAATTAGGAAAAGCAATCCTTAAATTCATGTGGAAGAATAAAAGAACCAGAATACCCAAAGCAATACTGAACAGTAAGAGCGGTGCTGGAGGCATCATAATACCTGATAATCACTGACTACCTTAATAAGACTCCTAAAGCTCAAGAAATAAAACCAAGAATCAATAAGTAGGATGGCATCAAATTAAAAAGCTTCTGCACAGCAGAGGAAGAAAATATAAAGACAACCTATACGGTAGGAGAAAAATCTTTGTCAGCTACTCTTCTGATAGGGGATTAACATCCAAAATTTATAAAGAATTCAAAAAAGGGGCTGGAGCGGTGGCTCAGCGGTTTCGGCGCTTGCCTGGCAAGCACAGGAACCCAGGTTCAAACCCCAGCACCACGTACACCAACTGAGTGTTGGAGCAACTAAGGCCATGTAAAAAACTAAATAAAGTTGTTTCTCTCTTTCTTTGTCTCTCTTTCTGTCCCTCTCTCTTTAAAAAAAAAAAAAAAAGCAAAAAACTTAATACCAAATAATAAATAACCCAGTCAATAAATGGACAAATCATCTTAAGAGACATTTCTCAAAGGAAGTAATACAAGTGACCAACAAATATAAGAAAAAAGAAGTTCAACATCCTTAGCAGTCACGGAAATGCAAATCAAAACCACACTGAGATTTCATCTCTCTAGTTAGAATGATAATCATCAATAATATAAATAACATTTTCTAGTGAGGATGTGAGAGAAAGATACTCTTATACGTTGTTGGTGGGACTAGAAATTAGTCCACTGTGAAAAGCAGTACAGATATTCATCAAAAGACTAGAAACGGACCCATTATATGACCCATCCATTTCATTCCTTGGTATTTTCTAAAAGAACAAAATTAGCATACTTCAGTGATACATGCATGGCAATGTTTATTAGAAGCACAGTTCATGATAGCCAAGTTATGGAACTATCCCAGGTCCCCATCAACAGATGAATGAATAAATAAAATGTATGTATACACAATGGAGTTTTACTCAGCCATAAAGAAGAATGAAATGATGTTTCTGGTAAATGGATAGAACTGGAGAACATTGTGCTAAGTATAATAAGATTCAGAAAGTCAAGGTTTGAATGTTTTGTCATATGTATAAGCTAGAGAAAGAAAGGAATTTTTAAAAAGAGGAGACAATTTCCCCAAAGTAGAAGGGAGATCAGTAGAGAAAGGGTCTGGGGAAGTACTGGGGAATGAAATCGATCAAATTATACCATGTCCATGAACAGTTATACCACAATTCTACTTTTATGTGTAATTATAATGCACTAATTAAAATAATAATAATAGAAGGGAGATCCACTTGTAAAGCAAGTGGATTGTGGAAGAATGGAGGGGGTGGTGCTGAGAGATGTGATTGATCAAATTATGTGCATGTACAGAAACGGCATAATGAATCCCGCTATAATGCACCAAAAAGCTTAAATAATAGTTTTCCATCAAATGTGTTTTATATCCATTTCAGAAGTTGTAATGTTAATCCTTTTACTTTTTAAAAAAAGGCTTTCTATAAAGGAGTTCTTATGGCATGCAGTTAAAATCTGGTGTTAAGGGTTGGATCGTTGCTCAGTGGTTCTGGTGCTTGTCTGGCATGCATGAGGACATGGGTTCGAACCCCAACACAATATGCACAACAAAGTCTTAGAGCAATAAAAGCCATATGAAAAACTAAAAAAAAAAAAAATAAAAATAAAATAAAATCTGGTGTTAGCTTTGTTTATTATCTGATGATATTCAATTATTTTACCTTTGAAGCTGTATGAAGTGAAATTTTCAAAGTTGGCAGAAATAACTTTTGAGAAAGGCATTTGAATGATATGTTGCAGACAGGCTTAATTTCTTTTTTGAAATGTCATGCTGTGATATTTCTTTGAATTATTAATCTTTTTAAATCCTTTGTTTCCTTTAGTAGAGTACTATAATCTGAATAATGATTACTATTAGTAGAGCCAAGTTGTCCTCTCCAGAAAAGTCTTATTATGATATAGATGTTACCAGAGGGTTAGGTTGGAGATAATTATTATAATACATATTAGAGCCTAATCGGCTGATTTTTAAAAATCACATTGTAATAAAAAAGAATGGTATTTTTAGAGTTTAGAGCCAGTAGGTTTTTGAAATTGAACATGGGAGTAACTGAGAATTTCTAACTCATTTTTCCTCCTTATTCAGGGGGATCTTGTTGCCCCCAGCCAGAGGAAAAAATGAAACAGTGAAGTAGACAAAGAAATTTTTAAAAAATTGCACTAGGAAAAGAGGGTGGAGTAAAGTGGAGTGAACTTTCACTCTGTTTTTAACCTTTATTCAAGAGTAGTCAGACATTACACAAGTTGGCAGTAGTGTTTTTTCTTCCAATATATTTATTGTACTTATTATTTCATTCTTTAAATGTTCTACTGCTAGATTCTTCGTACTCTTGGGACTTCTTAAATCTAGACCAAGCTTGAGCCTTAAAATAGTTGCACTTTTCAGAAGTACAATGTTTCAATTTTTATTCTGGGGATTTTTATGTTTTGTTTTTGTTTTTGCAGTACTGGGGCCTTATACTTGCTAGAGCAAGCACTCTACTATTGAGCAATACCTGCAGCCCTTGGTTGTATTTGTTTCCTTCTATACTTTTTATTGGTGCATCATAGTTGTACATAATGGTGGAATTTGTTGTTATATGTTCATTCTACACATGGATTATCCAGTTTTCCCAGCACCATTTGTTATAAAAGCTATCTCCTTGGTTGTATTTTTGCTTTTCATGTACCAAAACTTTTTGTTCAACTTGTTGAAAGTATATGGACACATGTTTATTTTACTTGTTCATCCAGCTTGGCTATTTTTTCTTTTCTTCAGGCTTGCCTTTTGTTACCGCTCCAAATAAATTTGAAGCTCTGGCTGCTCATGATGCTCTGGTTGAGCTCAGTGGAGCCATGAACACTACTGCTTGCAGTCTGATGAAGATAGCAAATGATATTCGCTTTCTGGGTTCTGGTCCTCGGTCTGGTCTGGGAGAATTGATCTTGCCTGAAAATGAGCCAGGAAGCAGTATCATGCCAGGTAATCACATAGCTAGTAAATGTTCAGTTAGATCCCAGACATTCTCAACTTCAGAAAGTTTCTTTTAACTTAATGTGATCCCATATCTGGATAGGGAAACACGAGGTACACTTGTTACAGAGTGACCCTGTAGGGCATCTTGGATCAGGACTTCTAGGAATATCACCTCACATGTTAGGAAAATATTAGTAGGTATGTTTCAATTCTCTTATTTGAAAGTATGTAATCTCTCTCTGTACTTCACAGTATAAAGCCAAGAAAATTCTAGAATAGGCTGTTAAAGTGATCAACATGGGTTGAATAAAAAATAAGGCATACTAAACTCTGCTTATTTCATGTTTTGCATTGAGTTATGGGCCTATTAGATAAGGGAAGTGACACAGACAGTGGGTTTCCGGATTTCAGCAAGTCATTTGATAGAATCACATGGTATTCGTTGATTCCAGGGAAGAAGTATGGGCAGTGCTGTAGGCAAATGTAGCTGGGTGAATAGTCACATTTAAGGAATAATTAATGGGTTGAGTGTATTCTAGAGGAATATCTTGGGAGAAAGTTGAAGGACTCTACCCATTCAGCACTGTACTAGTGGCCAAAGGACATGCTGATCATATTAACCTGGAGCAAAATTGAGGTGGCAGTTCAGTAGATGACCAAATCAAAATTCAAAAGTCCTCTGTAGGGACTGGAGTGGTGGCTCAGCAGTTGGAACACTTGCTTGGCATGCACAAGGACCTGGGTTCAAACCCCAGCACCACAGACATAACTAAGTGTCAGAGAAACAAAAGCTAGATGAAAAAATAAAATTGATTTTCTCTTTCTGTCTCTTCATAAAAATGTTCTCCTTAGACCAACCTACATCAGACCCAAACTGACAAAGTAACTTTTAATAGTGAGAAAGAAAGGTCAATTGATTGTTTTAGATCTATCTATCTATGCATATATAGATTGAGAAGATCTTGTTTTTAAATATTTCATGTTGACAAAGGACATAGGGTTTACTTTATTGCAAAGTGATTGCCTCAAAAAGAGAAATGGAGAATTACAGATAAAGCAAATAGAAGAAGCTTGTTGGAGGGACATTACCAGGGCAGTGGAATGTGTAGAAGTAGTTTCTCATTAGTCATTGAGTGATTAGGTTTTGTGACTACTCATCCCCCTTTCTTTGGTCAATTTGTTTCATTACAATGGTCTGTTTTTATTGTATCTTTTATTTAATGAATTAGATTTCCTCCTTTGCCTGATTATTTGACATAAAACTTAATCTTAACTGATACATGAAATCATGAGCTTATTTGATGTGCATGTTGTCACTGGTGGTTTTCTTGAAGGTAAGGTAAACCCTACTCAGTGTGAAGCAATGACCATGGTTGCAGCCCAGGTCATGGGAAATCATGTTGCTGTTACTGTTGGA
Organism: Aplodontia rufa; assembly: GCA_004027875.1. Classification (NCBI taxonomy): domain Eukaryota; kingdom Metazoa; phylum Chordata; class Mammalia; order Rodentia; family Aplodontiidae; genus Aplodontia; species Aplodontia rufa. The sequence goes on along the minus strand of PVKS010004911.1, from coordinate 12,697 downwards.
GGAAGCAATGGACATTTTGAGTTGAATGTTTTCAAGCCAATGATGGTAAGCTTTAAATTCAGTTTTTAATGGTTTTTGACTGAAAGCTAATTGACATTATTTTTGTCTTTCTTGAAGGTTTCTAGAGTTTCCACATGAGATAATTAGATGATATCAGTAGCATTTGGAATTCAAGTACTTCTTATGTTGGAGGAATACCCTGAAATAGTAGAAAATAAGTGATGTTTAGCTCAAGTGATTTGATGCTTTGCTTTTTTAGTAGGAAGAAAAATTCTAGAAGTAGTATATAGGTTTCTTCTTTGTGCCTTAACATTGGAGATGCCATTAGCTAGAAATAAGTTCAAGTCTCCTCAGTTAAAATAAAAATCCTCCCTACAACCCTGCCTCCTCCTCATACCACTCCTTTGTTTCCTCCTTCCTTCAAATTTAGTCTGCTTGGAATAACCCATAGTTACTTTTCATTTGTGCTGTGATCCCCACAGTCTGGCTTTTGTGCTTTCTCCTTGCATCCGAGTTGTTCTGCCATCATTAGTGACCTCTTCAATCCAGTAGATATCCCACAGTTCTGTTGCATCAGCTGATGTTGACCATCCCTCTTTGAAACAGTCTTCATCTGTGTTTTGACGCTCTCCCCAGTACTCTTCCTGTCCCGTCAGGTTCTTTTTCATTGGTTTTACCTCTTCTACATGTGGTGGAAACATTATTATATCCATCATCAAAATTGTTCTTTTTTCTTCATCTTTCCAGAGATGGAACAAGATGGTGTCATCTTTCGTCATTTTCCCTAGTTTCAGATAATGAAGCTGCATCACTATTTAGAACTTTGTATAAAGTGTTATATCTAAATATTTCAGAGGTTCATTTCCTGTTGCTTGACATGTAAAGTCTAATCTTAATTTGATAAGAGCATGCAGATGATAAATATTAAGTGTATTCACTCAGTATTTTCACTAAATATTTATCAGTTCCTGCTCTGTATCATGCACTGTACTGGGTGCTTGCCATAAAACAACAAGCAAGACAGATCCCTACCCCTCACACCTGGAGCATACATTCCAATGGTAAATAAAAATCCCACAGCAGAATTCAAAAAATCATATACTTTTCCTTCCAGGTCAGATTCTACAGAATTAACAGCAACTGCCCATCATATATAGGTACATAACAATCATTGTCAGATTTTTATCATTTATTATGGATGAAAGATGGTATCATCTTGATCCATCTTTGTTAAGATGAAGAAGAAAAGAACAGTTTTGGTACACATAATAATGTTTCCAAGGCATTTAGAAGAGGTAACCAATGAAAGAAAGCCTGAGAGGTGACAGGAAGAGAACTATGGAGAAAGTGTTGTCTTTGTAATCTTCTAAAAATGTTTTTCTTGTTTTGTTTTAATAGAAAGCAAATCAAGATTATCAATATTTGTCTTATAATAAAGTCATTAGTGTAAAATTAAACTTTTTTAAAAAGAATGTAGCATCACTTTTTTATTTTTTTAAAGAGAGAGGGACAAAGAGAGAGAGAGAGACAGAAGCAATTTTTATTGTTTTTCACGTGGCTTTCATTGCTCAGACACTTAGTTGTGTACATGGTGCTGGGGTTTGAACTCGTGTACTTGTGCATGCTAGGCAAGCACCATAACCTCTGAGCCACCACTCCAACCCCTCAAATTAAACTTTTGAAGTTCAGTGCCGTCTATTAGGGTCTATTGTTGGAAGTATAGTTTCCAGACCCTGAGGTTCTAGACTAAAGGACATAAGGAGGTGAATATATCTCAATTTATATTGGAAATGTTAACAAAAAGAAGCAAATGGTAAAACATACCAATTAATTTTATACTATATTTAAACATTGAATGACAGGTTAAGGTGACAGTGGAATATTTGTTTTGTTAAGCATAAAAACCTTGGTGATCTTTAAGAACTGGGGAAACCATGATTTTACCAGTTTCTTCAAGCACATGCTCAAGTTTTAAACTTCTGAGTCCATTTTCCTCTTACTCCTGCATGGTAGATGTATTTATTTATTTATTTTTCCTATCTCTAGCTGTCCAATCCTCTGTATTTAGTAGGACTTCATCAGTTCTTACAGCTGGAATTAATTCCTCTTTCACTATGGTTGCCAACTCTTAATGCCTGTTTAATATACTTAACATGTGGGCTATCTTGTATTTTATCTTTTTCACCTTTTTTTTTTTTTTTTCCATTTCTGTGCCCTCAAATGTGATTTCTTTCTTTTTCTGTGCAAGGGTACCCTACCACTGAGCTCCATCCCTAGTCCATTTTTGTTTTTTATTTCAAGACGGAGCTTCACTAAATTGCTGGGGCTGGTCTTGAATTTTCTATCCTTCCATCTCAGCCCCCTGAGTTGCTGGGGTTGCAGGTGTGTGCCACTATGTCTGGCCTACAAATTTGTTTTCTTGGGTGTAGTACTTTACAGTTTTTAGGAGTGCGATATGTTTATTGAATTATACATTTAGAATGAACCAGTGAATAATATGTCATTGGACCAAAAAAAAAAAAAAAATCAAGCCTAGTAATGTCTCTCTCTCTTTCTCTAAAAGATTAAAAATGTGTTACACTCAGCCAGGCTGCTGGGGGATGCTTCAGTTTCATTCACAGAAAACTGTGTGGTGGGGATCCAGGCCAACACTGACAGGATCAACAAGCTAATGAATGAGTCTCTAATGTTGGTAACTGCCCTTAATCCTCATATAGGTAAGGATTCAATGAATATTGTCATTTTTAATGTAAAATTAAAAGCTGAAACAGTTTTAGATAATGCTGGGTCAATGTTTGTGGACAGCAGATTCCTTTTGGATATTGAATAAAATCTCTGAAAATAATTGAAATTGTGTTAAAAGATACTTTATAACTTTTACAGTGTCATGCAGTTCTTTCAAAAATTTGATCCATTATGCTTTATTTTATTTGGAATATAATATTTAGAAGCATTATTTCAAATATATTTAAATGGAATTCAGATGCTCAATGTGCAGGTTCTTGGGGAAGGTCCTGTGTAAAAGACCTTCAGTTGGTAATGTCACTAGGTGGCACTGGCTGATTACCAGCATGGAATGAATCTGCTTACCTTCACCGATGCTCTATAATACTTTGATTTTTGTTGTTTTATCCAATTTGGATAAAACAAATAGAAGGAAAAGGCTGCATATTCAAAGGAAGGAAAATGGAAATAATGTGTATAAAACTGTGCTTTTTGTATTGCAACCCTTTTCTTTCTTTCTTTTTTTTAAGAGAAAGAGAAAGAATCAATTTTATTTAGTTTTTCATGTGGCTTTCATTGCTTTTGCACTTCGTTGTATACGTGGTGTTGGGGTTTGAACCTGTGTCCTGGCGTATGCCAGGCAAGACTTTTCCAGAATTATATCTATTTTATTACATAGAATCAGACTTGGATGGTATGTTGACCATAGTGATCACTGTTAAATTAGCTGTTTTGTAAGTGTTGAGACATTCATTGCATTATGTGATGACATGTTTAAAGCCAAACTCCAACCACACATGGCACTCAACCCAATCCCAGCAACTCAGGAGGGAGAGGCCAGAGGATTACAAATTCAAGGCCAGCCTCAGCAACTTAGTGAGACCCTAAGCAACTTCTCAAGACCCTGTCTAAAAATATAAAAATAAAATAAAAAGGGCTGGGGATGTGGGTTGGTGGTTAAGCAACTCTGCATTTAGTCCTCATTACCAAAAAGAATAATAAGCCAAATCCCTTCTTTCTGCTCAGCTGAAGTTAATATAGTCTTTGATTTTCTGTTTTAGAAAAATTAGTTATGATGTAGTTTTGTCATGTTATGGTTGTTACTTCAAAATATTCTATAATGCTGAACTTTGAAGGCAGATCTTATATTGTAATTTTTTAAAAAGCTGTAATTTCACTTTTATAATATTAGAGCTCATTTGACTGCTTTAGGTACTTCTGAGTCCAATATGATATGTTTTTCTCATGTAGTGTTAAGATTGGTAATGATTTTTTGATCCATTAAAATTGTACATCAGTGTTCAGGAGGAAAGAGACAAAGGGAACCCTAAAGGTTCACATGAGAAATGTTTCATCATATCTTTACTTCAGAACATGTTGCCCCAATTTTTAAATTAGAAATATGTTTTAGTAAGCATTTTCTCTGCTGTGACTAAATAACTTGACAAGAACAATTTTAGGAGGAAAAGTTTATTTAGGGACTTACAGTTTCAGAGGTCTCAGTCCATAGAAGATTGACTCCATTCCTTGGGGCTTGAAGGAAGGCAGAACATCATTGCTGAAGGCCTGGGTCCAGGAAGCAGAGAGCTTAAGGCGTCACATCAGAGAGCAGAGCAGAGAAACTCCACACCAAATACAAAATATATAACCCAAAGTTGCCCCCTATGACCTACCTCCTCCAGCCACACCCTACCAGCCTATAGTTGCCAGTTAATTCCTATAAGGGGATTAGTGTCATTCCTATAAGGGGATTAACTCACTTATTGGGTTAATGTTTTTATAACCCAATCATTTCACCTCAGACTTCCTGAATTGTCACAGGTGAACTTTTTTGGGGGGATACCTCATGTTCACACCACAACAAGGTATCACCTAAAACTGAATGACTGATAAATCTTTCTTGCAATGAGTTTAAAGTGAGATAGAAAGCTTACCGGGGCACTACAAGGACAAGATGTACCACCTTACTAGTTGACTGAGCATGAGCCTCATAGCCCTCCAGATCATGGTTCATCCTTGATATGTCCACAGTTCATTTTGTCTAGTGGATCTTGAGAACTGAAGGTGGTCATTCGTGCTTAGATATCAGAGTCATTAGTAACAAAAAAATGCAGAATATATCATATTATTTCTTAAAGCTGCTCTGGTCAGGAAATGCCCTTTCAATATGTTGACCGTTAGTTCATTAGTAAAATCAGCCATGCTCATAGTTTGTTTTATGGATAATGATTAATTGCATACAGACATGTAACAGGCAGGCTTCGCTTTGGTCATAGTCCCCTGATCTTTGTCTTTTCCTCCCACCTTGCTTTCATTTTCATTCTTTTTTTTTTTTTTTTTTTTTAAGAGAGAGAGAGGGGCTAGAGCTGTGGCTCGGTGGTTATGGTGCTTGCCCGGCATGCGCAAGTACACAGGTTCAAATCCATGCATACATCCATGTATACAACTAAGTGTTGGAGCAACGAAGACTATGTGAAAAATTAAGTAAAAATTGATTCTCTCTGTCTCTCTCTCTCACTGTCCTTCTCTCTTTAAAAAACAAAACAAAACAAAAAGGGAGAGAAAGAGAGAATCAATTTTATGTAGTTTTTCATCTGATTTTTGTTGTTCTGACACTTAGTTTGTATATATGGTGCTGGAATTTGAACCCAGGTCCTCATGCGTGCCAGGCAGGCATGATACTGCCGAGCAGTGCACTGCTCCAGCCCCTTCATTTTCATTCTTGTTTTGCTTTCTGATTTTTGTTAATTTATTTTTTTTCCTGATTAAAAAAAAAAAGTTAATAGGGGCTGGAGTGGTGGTCAGCACTTTCCTGGCATGCACAAGGACCTGGGTTCAAACCCTAGCATCACATACACAGTGAAGTGTTGGAGCAATGAAAGCCACATGAAAAACTAAATAAAATTCTCTCTTTCTCTCTCTCTCTCTTTAAAAAAGGGGGAAAAAGTTACATTAAGTCAAGGCAACTTGGCCAAATGTCCAGTCCCTAACTTTGTTAATTTAAAAAGCAAATAATTTTGAAGTTAGCAGTATACTAGTATCTTTTCTACGGGGTATATGTTTCTGCTGTATCCTTGTAATGTCTGAGAAAAGGCCAGGGAATGGAAGCCGTTGCAGTGGAAACCCAGAAGAGAACTGCTAGAAGCAGCTCTAAAGACATGTCTGTCTCCTCAGAGCCCTGGCTGTTCCCTCGCTGAGGGCATTGCTCACCTCTCAGCTAGTCAGCGTAGTTGCCAGTTGTATAGTACTATATTTTCTGTAAGACTGGAGCATCTAAACTGTTAATGCTTCTTTAGAAAGAACTGTTCATGATTTAACCTGTTGTTTGGAAAATGTACCCAGATGTATACTTTTATGTACTGGTGCTATATTTTCTTTTCTTTTTTTTTTTTTTTTTTTTTTTTTTTTTTTTTTTTTTTTTTTTTGTTGATTTTTTGTTGTTGTTGTTGGTTTTGTTTTGCTTTGTCTGTAAAAATATCTGAGTTAATGGGCAGTTTCAATTTAGGGAGGCATCTGCTAAATTGAAGTGTGTTTAAGTCTTAGGAAAAGTAAAGGTTTTATACTGTATGAGAAGTAAATTATTGAGATATTCACTTTAATATTTTTTAAAATTTTGGTATAGATCAGTTAAGTAAGACTTAATAGCACCAATATTAAGTGTTCAGTGATGATGTTTTGCTTTAGAAAAACAAATTTCACTAACTGGTGTTGCCTGTTTTTTCTTCAGGGTATGACAAGGCAGCAAAGATTGCTAAGACTGCTCACAAAAAAGGATCAACCTTAAAGGAAACTGCTATTGAGCTTGGCTATCTCACAGCAGAGCAGTTTGATGAGTGGGTAAAGCCTAAGGACATGCTGGGTCCAAAGTAACTGAAATAAATTTATAATAAAAATAAACTTGTAAAAAATTTTTTTAAAAGACTCTTTGTATTTATTTCATAAACAAAAATGGATACATTTGAAAGGAAACTGCTTTGGACTTGAATCTCTAGCAAACCAGTTTGAACAGCGTATAAAACTTCAGGTTAGCTTGATCCAAAGTGAACTGGGAATATATTTATATTGCATAAAATAAAAAAGGGAACAGAAAACACCTGTTTTTTGTTTGTTTGTTTGTTTGTTTTGGTATTGGGGATTGAACCAGGGGTGCTCAACCACTGAGCCACATCACCAGCGTGTTTTTTATTTTGAGATAGGGTCTCACTAAGTTGCTGAGGCTCATGTATGTGTGTTTGTGTATATATTTTAAAAGTTAGAAAATATGGTAGATTAAAAAAAAACTTGGGGCATATACATTGTATGTGCTAATGATACACACATACATCCCTCCCAGTCTTACTTCAGTTATCATAAAAAGACAGGAAAGACATGGGTCAAGGATTTCAGGATGTAGATCAAAAAGGATAAGGCGGGAATGGAGCAGGTGAGAAGACTAGAAAGAAAGGAAGGATGAGAAGGTCATGCCAGTGAGTTGCCCATTATCTCTGCACTGATGCCAGGATTTTTTAGCAGGAACTCATTTGCAACAACTTCAGGGTAATTTGAATTAGCAGCTCTAGAGAGATCCAGAACAGATTGACCAACATCTGATGTTGAAGTTCTTAAATCAACCTCTGTTGTATAGGGAGTTGCAACAGGCATTTGGTTTTGTTGGAGTTCCCCCCCACCATATATATATACATATATATGTTAGGATCATGAAGAGAGAAATGCCCCGGAGCTGAATCATCTCTAAGTAAGGTTCTATCAGGTATGTTTTTTAAATGGACTATTGACCCCTAATATTCTTGGAAAATTAATCACATTAATACCAACTCACCTGTGGTAGTTGGAAAGTAGTTGCTTTATATAGCATTTAAAAGCTTAATTAAAACATGTTGTAGCAACATTGTGAAGGAAGATGAAATTTAATTTTTTAAAATTTCTTAAGCCATGGGCATTTCTATTGTAAAAGGTTTTCAAACTTTTTTTTTATCATTCGAACTGGGAACCTATAGAATCTACTTTTTAACCCCTGTAACACTGGTTTTGCCAGTGTTATTCAGATGATGATAATACAATGCTTATAGAACTTAATTTAAAAATAAGTCAAACAGGTGGGGAGGTTGAGGAAGATTACAACTTCAAGGCCAGCCTCAGCAACTTGGCAAGTTCCTATCTAAAAATGCGTTGGTGATGTAGCTCAGTGATACAGAGCACACCTGGGTTCAGTCCCTACGCCCAAAATAAAAAGTGAAATAAGCCATGGTTTTCCCTTGTCCCTTTTGTTTGGGAAAAGGAAAATAAAGACTTACTGGAAAGCAATACAATTATTTAGATTGTGTAGCAGTATACTTGGAACTTGGCTATCAAACTAACAATTCACCTCATCTGTAGTTGTAGAACAGTGTATCTACCAGGATATCCAGTGTTTTGCTTAGCAGGCATCTTAACTCTAGGCTGTCTTGTGGGCTTGACTGGAGACATGACCACTTTCATAATTAAAGGTGAGAGCAGATCAAGTTCCTAGGCTCAGTTGTGGCCCAGGTATCTGATATGTCCCCAACATATTACCATCCATCTTGTAATCCTTACGTCCTTGTACTTAACAGTCAAGTTTAGTGTTTTATACTAGGGGTAATTTTGTCCCTTTTGTCCCTTTGGCAACGTCCAGGGACATTCTTGGGTGTCAACTGAGGGAGGGAGTGCTACTTGTACTAAATAGATGAGCCCTTCACATCAAAAGAATTTTCCAGCCTGAAGTGTCAATAATGCTGAGATTGAGAAATTTAAAATTGAAAGCATATCTCTGGAAATATTCTCAGACTTCACTACTTGTGTGAGTGTCCTGGAGTTGCTATGATTTTGTTAATTGAAACCCTAAAGGGTCTTGGGCATGAGCACAGACAGCAAAGTGTGAATGAAATGGCAATTGATTGTCATGCTCAAGCCTACTCCCAGCAAAGTAACCAAAGAATTGTGCTGGATAAACATGAATAGGGTCAATGACCTGGAGAAAATATCAGGTAAATATGTTCAAGATGGAGACAAAAACAATCATTTGGTCCCTGTAAGCAAACTTTCCTGAGTGAACAAATTTCAGAGAAGCTAAGTCATGGGACTTATGAAGTATTCAGTCCAGAACTAACACAGTATGGGAATTTACATAAAGTCACCCAAATTTACTCATTTCTTTAGGTTTGGGTAATGTTGGGGGGAATATATGTATACACACGCACACACGTATGTATATACACACATGTATATATGTATACACATGCATATATATTTATACATACGTATATGTGTATATTTATTGTGTGTGTGTGTAGTTGATGGATATGGAAATTACCAGAAGACACTCAACCAGGCGGCAAACCCCTTATTTTGAAATCTATAGGCCCTCATTGGAATCTATTGCCTTGGGCCCTTATCGGAGGATCCCTGCCCTACTGAAAAACCCAGCCTAACCAGAAAACTTGCACCTTGGCCCCCTCCCACCTCATTCCCTCTATATTTACCCGAGTCTGTAAGTGGCAGAGAGGGCCCAGCCTCCACTGGGTCCTCCCTCCACAGGTTTCTCCTCAATAAACCCGTGTTACTGTTCAGCCACCACTCTCCTCTCTTTATTTCCTTCATTTTTTTAAAATCTCTTTTCCTACAGTAATCCCAGTTACGAGGGCTGAGGCAGAAGGAACACAATTTCAAAGCCAACTTCAGCCACTCAACAAGATCCTGTCTCAAAAAAAAATTTTTTTTGAGAATATTTCATACTCAGACATGTCAAAGATTATACTGTTGTGTATGACTTATGCCTCTTTCACTGTCCATTTGGTCTGTTACTACTATGGCAAGAATAAATCTGAGGGAGGCAAATGCAAAATTTTAAAGGGGATTGTTTTTAGTCAGTTTGTCTCTGCTGTGACTAAACAACCTGACAAGAAAAATTTTAGGAGGAAAGAGGATTATTTAGAGGCTCACAGTTTCAGAGGTCCTACTCTATAGAAGGCTTCTTCAGGGCTCGAGGTAAGGCTGAACAGCAGGGCATCAGGCATGGCTTCAGAGAGACAAAGAAGCTCAAGGAAAGCAGAGCAGAGAGAGAAACTTCAAGCCAGATACAGACTACCCACAATGATGCACTTCCTCGAGCCACACCCTACCAGCCCACAGTGGCAGGTTAATTCCTATAAGGGGATTAACTCAATGATTGGGTTAGGGTTTTTGTAACCCAATCATTTCACCTGAACCTTCCTGAATTGTCACACTTGAGCATTTGGAGAACACCTCACATTCAAACCATAACAAGTCTATAAAGACGAAACTGGAAAACTAAAGTGATTTTTTTTTTTTTAGCAAATTGATTTATTTGCACTTTTAGCAATTGACTTAGAACTACCTGTAATCTGTGTAAGGAGGAAGAAGCTACTTCTATGCACCTGAGGCAGAGAACTGAGTTCACAAAACATTGAGAAAGGAAGGGTTGGGACCCCCTACCCTGGCAGGAGCCAAAAAAGATGGGAATCCAGGTCTCCCCCAACCCCAAGCAGGCTGCTTTAGTCTGCATATGTGTACTCTCTGCCTTTCTTGCATTTCCCCCCAATTCATGCCAACTAAATCTACATATGTATATCACCTTTTGTTTCAATAGATTGTAACTTCCTATGGGGCCCGGTGGGTGAAAAGCAATCTAGACTCTTTCCCCCATTTTGGTCAAACTGCGGAAGTTCACTATTCAGTTTTTCAACTTTTGTTTATTATGCATGTGGTCAGCTGAATCCAGTCAACCAGAATCTAGACAGGGTCGCTAGGCTAGACTTCTGGTAAAAATTCCAGCCATTGCAATTCAAATTAAAGAGCTAAAAACCTTGAGGTTTAATACTATATTCATCAAATCCTTTTGCTATAGGGCTGGGGCCTTCTGGGGAAACTATCAGCATGAAGACACCCCTCTGCCTTCAAGCACTTCGTCTATGTTCATGTCAGAAAGATTTCAGAAGGGTTAGAAAAAGAGAATGGGAACATTTCTTAAGAGAGTACACTCGAGTTTTATTGGGGTCCCAGATATGTTTCCAGAGAGTTCTACCCAGGCCACCTCTTGACTTTTGACGCCAATAGGATGACATCAGACTTTTAAGTCCCTACTGCCATGAGAACTCTAGGTCATTTTGGCCCTTGCTGACCCTTTTTCTTCTTCTTCTTTTTTTTATTTAAGAGAGAGAGGGACAGTGAGAGAGAGAATCCATTTTATTCAGTTTTTCACGTGGCTTTTGTTGCTCTGACACTTTGTTGTGTACATGGCTGGGGTTCAAACATGCATCCTTGAGGATGCCAGGCAAGTGCTGTAACCGTTGAACCACTGCTCTAGCCCATGCTGACCAGTTTTAATTGGATTTTTCCCCTTTATCACTTTTTTTCCTCTTTTTATTTATTAATTTATTTTTGTTTGTTCAACATAGTCTTACATATTGGAGGGAATTGTTGTTACATATTCATGCATACATGGATATTGACAAAGTAAGTTAAGGCTGATCCTAGTTCAGGATCTCCCCCCTTTGACCACTCCCCATTCTCCTGTCTCCTTTGCTTTATTCCCATGTTATAGATAGAAAAAAGCATATACATGTGTATTAATTTTTTATTTTTCTGATATTCTCTGCCTGCCTGTGTATAGTTGGGCTTCCCATGGGAGTCTAGAGTTCCCAGCTACAACAATAACTCCCCTTATCCCTCCTTATCTTTCTTTCCTCCCTCCCTTCTCCCCCTACCTTCAAAGTTATGGTTCCCCCTACTTATATGAAATTTCACCTATATTGAGATTATTATTAGCTAACTTTCATCCTGTCTTAGATTTTACTCTAGCTTCCACGTATGAGAGAAAACATTCAGCCCTTAAGTCTCTGAGTTTGAGATATTTCACTCAGCACAATTTTTTCCATCTCTGTCCTTTCGGCTGCAAATGCCATGATATCATTTTCTCTAATAGCAGAGTAGAAGTCCATTATACATATATATACACCAGTGTTTTAATCCACTCATCCAGCGAGGGGCATCTGGGTTGGTTCCATAAACATTGATATAGCTGTGTCTCTGTAGTATGCTGATTTTAGCTCTTTTGGGAAAATACCTAGGAGTGGAATAACTGGGTCTAAGGTGGTTCCAACCCTAGTTTTTTGAGGAGTCTCCACACTGCTTTCCAGAGTGATTATACAAGTTTGCAGTCCCACTAACAGTGTGATTATGTTCCTTTCTTGCCACAACCCCTCCAGTATCTGTTATTATTTGTATTCTTCATTTTTGCCACTCTGACTGGAGCAAGGTGGAATCTCAGTGAAATTTTGATTTGCGTTTCTCTGATTGTTAGTGATGTAGAACATTTCTCATATGTTTATTAGCTTTTTGAACTTTCTCCATTGAGAAGTTTGTCTAGTTTCCTACCTCATTTATTGATTGGATTATTTGTGGTTTTGGTGTTCGGTTTTCTGAGTTCCTTGTATATTCTGGATATTAGTTCATTGTCAGAGGGGTAGCAGGCAAAGATTTTCTCCCAACTGTAGGTTCTCTCTTGACACTTTTGATTAATTCTTTAGCTGTGCAAAAGCTTTACATTTTAATGGCCTCCCACTCATTTATTCTTGGCTTTAATTCTTGCGCTATGGGAGTCTTCTTAAGGAAGGAGGTGTCTACACTGATATCATGGAGTGTTGATCCTATTTTTTCTTCTAGTGATTGTATAGTTGCTGGTTTAATTTCTAATTCTTTGATCCATTTCGATTTGATTTTTGTTTTTTTTTTTACTATTTTTTTATTAGAATATAGAAATACAGTTGAGGGAGAAACATTATCAAAACATTATCAATCAGTGGATATAAACTTTGTTATTGAGGGGAAAAACCAGATCATGGATATCCACCTTGAATTTTACCTTTTGCATTTTCCCCCAGAAGAGCTCATGCATTGAATGGATAGTTTGTGGAGGAATGACATCGGCTTCTGG